>JAJONR010001272.1:0-169569 GCA_029582245.1 Solanum etuberosum | reverse complement strand
CCTTGGCTTCCATTATCGTCCCCTTTCGTATATGTGCATTGGCTTCCATTATCGTCCCCTTTCGTATATGTGCCTTGGCTTCCATTATCGTCCCCTTTCGTATATGTGCATTGGCTTCCATTATCGTCCCCTTTCGTATATGTGCATTGGCTTCCATTATCGTCCCCTTTCGTATATGTGCCTTGGCTTCCATTATCGTCCCCTTTAGTATATGTGCATTGGCTTCCATTATCGTCCCCTGTAATCCATCTGCCAAAGGGAAAAGGTATTTGCTTTACATTTTGTTTTATGTCATTATAATAATTTTATTTTTTGGGTCTTTAACTAACCCTTTCCTTATTTTAATCGAGTTCCTAAGTCGAATTGGTTTAGGATTTTTGCTTCTCAACTCTTATAAACACAAAAGATTGTCTGTGACCACTTCCTACTTTCAATTATTTTTTTACTCTTAATCAGAGGTTTCGAATCACAACATCTATTTTCATATATCATCAACCCCCGCACCATTACTACCTACAACTACAACCATCTGCTCTCATATCGAGTTGAAAATCGAAAAAGAAAATATTATATGGATACTATTTTGGATTACATCCGTTCCTCCTCTGTAGCTTGTGTACAAATTTCTCAAATACCACAAGAAGAATTAAACATTAATAAAGATAGCAATATTCCTTCTTCTTTCCCCCTTTTATATATTCAATTTCACCTTGATGCAGGTGAACTATATTGGTATAAACCACCCAATGAACCTAAACAATATCAATATTATCGACATATTCGTGTCAATTCACTTCATCTTGAATATTACCCTTCTATATACATGTCATACGACTTGTTCTATCATTCTTTGCGAGAAAATATGGAGAATTTGGGAGACGAGTTTGAGGATAATTATCGTAGTGATATCATCCATGATATGATAGACAAAATACGTGGCATTGTTGTTGATGAGTCTAACTATGGATGTGAAAGAGTGGAGGTGTTTGTTGGTATAATGTTCGTCGTTAAACGTTTTGTTGATAAAAATATTTTGAGCGATGATTGCGTGATTTGCTTTGAAGAGCTTGGGAAGGAGGGAGAGGTGATGTGCACACCTTGTTCACATGTGTTTCATAAAGATTGTATTGCAAAATGGTTTAGAGAATGGTCATTCTTGCCCTATTTGTCGTCATGATCTCCCAGATATCTAGCCTTTTGTGTTTCACTTTTTCTTCTTCAAAATATATAAGAAAGAAAGAAGACGGATTTTAGTAACTCGACTCGATTTCTCACTTTGTAATCCCCTCCCCGTTTTCTCTTCCCGACCCCTATTTTTTTATTTTTTTTAAAAGTTGGATCTATCTTTGCTAGAGACAAATAGTTGGTAGGATATGTTCAATAGTTGATGTGTTAAGAAATACCCATTTTCTTTGTACTAAAATTTTAACTTTAATAAAAAAACGTTGCTTAAGAGGGTTATCGTTCACATTTAAATAATATAGAAAAATATTGAAAAGAAAAATATAATCCATTGCCCAAAGGGAAAAGGTATTTTCTTTACTTTTTATTTTATTTTAGTAACTTATTTTGGATCTTTCTTAAAATAGAATTAATTAACCATTTCCTTATTAAATTCGAAGTTCATAAGTCGAATTGGTTTAGAATTTGCTTCTCAACTCATATAAATACATAAGACTATTTGAGATCACTTCCTATGTTTCGACTATTTTTTCATTCTTAATCAGAGTTTTGAATCACAATATCTATTATCATATATCATCAACCCTTGCACCATAACCATTAGTACAACTAACACCACCATCCCTACAACTATAACCATCTGTTCTCATATCGAGTGGAAAATCGGAAAAAAATCATATGGAGACTACTTTGAATTACAATTGTTCCTCCTCAGATGTTTGTGTAGTATTTAGTCAAATAGAAACACCACAAGAAGAATTAAACATTAATAAAGATAGCAATATTTCTTCTTCTTTACCATTTTTATCTATTCGGCTTCACCTTGATACACAAGAACTATATTGGTATAAACCACCCAATGAACCTAAACAATATCAATATTATCGACATACTCGTGCCAATTTACTTCATCTTGAATATTACCCTTTTATATACACGTCATACGACTTGTTCTACCATTTTTTGCGAGAAAATATGGAGAATTTGGGAGAGGAGTTTGAGGATAATTATCGTAGTGATATCATCCATGATATGATAGACAAAATACGTGGCATTGTTGTTGATGAGTCTAACAATGGACGTGAAAAAGTGGAGGTGTTTGTTGGTATAATGTTCATTGTCAAACGTTTTGTTGATAAAAATATTTTGGGTGATGATTGCGTGATTTGCTTTGAAGAGCTTGGGAAGGAGGGAGAGGTGATGTGCACACCTTGTTCACATGTGTTTCACGAGGATTGTATTGCAAAATGGTTAGAGAATGGCAATTCTTGCCCTATTTGTCGTCACGATCTCCTAGATATTTAGACTTTTGTGTTTCACTTTTTTCTTCTTCAAAGTATATACGAAAGAGAGAACGGAGATTTTAGTGGCTCGATTGATTGGTTATGTAAACTCTCGATTTCTCATTTTGTAATCTCCTCCCTGTTTTCTATTTTTCCGACCCCAATTTTTTTTATTCTTTTTTAGTTGAATTGAATACAACACATTGAATATTGAGAATCGCAAGCTCACTTACATTATGCTTTTTATTTTCATAAATATTTGAACAACGTTTTTAATTAGTTAAAAAAAATACCCATTTTCTTTGTACTAAAATTCTAACTTTAATAAAAAAAAAAATTGCTCAAGAGGATTATCGTTCACATATAAATAATATAGAAATATATTGAAAAGAAAAATATAATCCATCTCCCAAAGGGAAAAGATATTTGTTTTACACTTTTACTTTTTATTTTATTTTGGTAACTTTCCTAATTAAATTCGAAGTTCCTAAGTCGAATTGGTTTAGAATTTGCTTCTCAACTCTTATAAATACATAAACACCGTTTGAGACTATTATTATTTCGTTCTCAATCAGAGGTTTCGAATCACAATATTCATTATCATATACCATCAACCCCGCACCATTACCATAATTTACTACCTACAACTATCATTACCATCTGCTTTACCTAGTAGGAAACCAAAAAATATATAAATATGGAAACTATGTTCTATTACGGCCTTCCCTCCTCAGACGCTTGCGTAGTATTTAGTCAAATAGAAACACCAAAAGAAGAATTAAACATTAATAAAGATTGCAATATTTCTTCTTCTTTACCACTTTTATCTATTCGATTTCACCTTCGTAAAGTTGAACTATGTTGGTATAAACCACCTTATGAACCTCAACAATTCCAATATTATCGCCCTATGTTTGTCAAATCACTTCATCTCGAATATTACCCTTCTATATACGCGTCATACGACTTGTTCTACAATGCCTTGCAAGAAAATATGGAGAATTTAGGAGAGGAGTTTGAGGATAATTATCGTAGTAATATCATCCGTTATGTCATAAGTGAAGTACGTGATGTTTTTGATGATGAGTCTAACAAGGGACGCGAAAAAGTGGAGGTGTCCGTTGATACAATATTCGTCGTTAAACGTTTTGTTGATAAAAGTATTTTAAGTGATGATTGTGTGATTTGTTTTGAAGAGCTTGGGAAGAAGGGAAAGGTGATGTGCACACCTTGTTCACATGTGTTTCATGAAGATTGCATTGCAGAATGGTTAGAGAATGGCAATTGTTGCCCAGTTTGCCGTCATGATTTCCTAGATAGCTAGTTTTTTGTGTTTCACTTTTTTCTTCTTCAAACTATATAAGAAAGAAAGAAGCAGAGATTTTAATAGTTCGATTGATTGATTTTCTCAATTCATAATCCTCCCCGTTTTCTCTCCTCCAACCCCAATTTTATTTTTTATTTTTTATTTTTTAGTTGGATCTATCTTTGCTAGAGACAAATAATTGATGTGATTTTAAGGAAGCTGAATATAAGTTTTTTCTTTTCATTGATATTTTTACTGCACCAAAATAGTAATAAATTGAGTATTTTATTATAACAATACTATTTATATTTGTATTTAATTGTTTTTAAAAATGTATACGTCTCCTCAATTTTTTATATGAAGTACGCAAAAATAGAGCTATACTTCAACCATATGTACCTAAAGTTCAAGCAAAGATGTCACCATTCCTCTTCCTTATGTTAGTAACATTTCAAAAACAAAAATTTCAAGATCAAGTTAAGACTTTGTCAAGCCTAACTTCAGACGTTGTGTAATAAACTAGTTCCGAAGTGAATAGATATGCAAAAATTTATAAAAAAATAACATAACTAGAAAATTCAGCACAACATGCACTAGAATGAGAGGAATGAAGTGATAAAATTTAATACTGAGAAACAACATAACCTTACATTTGTTATCTATTGGTCAGCCACCACCCAAACTACAATCTTAAACTAACTTTGAAATGGACATTATTTTTTTACAAATAAACATTACAATTACAAAAACCAGCCCAAAAGCATGGTAGACCTTAGTGAGAAGAATGAAGTGATGAATTTAATAGCCAGAAACAATAACCCTTACAACTTACAACCTATATCAATGATGTGCCCCTTAAGATCAGAAGGATAAAAAAGCCCCAAAAAAAAAATTTGGTCAAGCAAATCCTTGGTCACTAATAGCAAGGGAGCAAAAGAATCACATAATTTACCACTGATTGGATATTATCTAAATGTTATATTTCTTTGGTTGTCTCCATTGAGCTAGAGTTCTGGACAATGTACTAATAATAGCAACCTTAGGTATTGATCCTTGTTTTCCAAGCAAATCTTTTCCTGCCAAATCTGTAATTTTAGGAACCAGATGCTTGTGTCTGTCAATCTGCAAAAGAAAAAAGAGAGAGGTGATGGTCTCCGTTGTTGTTATTCATGACGATTGACGTGTTTAATTTTCTTCACTAGACAATTCGGTATAATCATGAGATACAAGACCAAGGACAATGGGAGTTTGGAATGGTTGTTCTAAAAGCTGTTATATGACTCAACATCCTACCTTACACTTGTAACATGATTTTGGGGTTTACACTCGAATTTTTAATACATGTGAGTGCAAGACTAAGACTGGATATGAAACCGTCTTAGTCTGAGGGATAAAGAGAACTCCGAATCCTAGAACAAGCAGATTTATATGAAAGATTATAATGCTGCTCTGAAAGCAGAAGGGTGACTTAGGAAGGGATACCTTGCATATCTTCCCATCTTTCAAATGATATCGGATGCCAGACCAATTGATGGACTGAGAAAGATGAGAACGTATTGCAGATAGTGGGTATAAAAAATTGTCAACCAGCATTGCAATGAATACCTGCTCAATTAAGACAACAAACGATTAAACACTAGTGACTTGTATTGTGATAAAAAAAACTAAAGCAAACATGACCATACAAGATTTTCATACTGAAATCTTGATCATTTTTAAACCACATTGGTCCAACGCTTATTCCTCAATTCTGAACTAGTCAGGCTTGACTATATGAATACTTTGTTTTCCAATATATAACAAACAAATAAAATTCTTGAGCAATACATTTTAACCACTTGTGGTTATCTAATTCAAGTGCAATGTACCTACATTTTAATCTTATATTTGTTGGCAAGACTATGTTCAGCAGAAATCTTGTAGTCCATGAAAAATATCAAACCTTCAAAGGTAAGTGGGAAGAAACGGAAATAAACTGTTTGGTTTATAGGCGAAGTCTGAATGAACTTACAAGACACCAGTTATAAGAAGCAAGTGACAGTTGAGGTGCCTCGGGAGACAACATATTGCACAAGTGAACTTCAATTCTTGTCAAGTTCCACATGGAAAGGAGTTCAATCACTGTGCATACGGCAAGAGATGCAACAAGTAACAACCCTGACAAGGTACAAAAAATATGTGCATCTAAGAGGAAGAAATATGCAACCAAAGAAGTAATAACTGGAAACTGCGTGACCCGTTCCCAAATAAAAAATATTAGTTTTACTGTAGCATAAACTGATTATTTTTTTTAGAGAAGAGGAATACATTAAACTAATAATAGGATAGACAGATTTTCAAGAACAACTATGAGCTACTTAACATTTCATGTAGCACCTCCCACCCAAACAAAGATATAGTAATTCCAACTACTGGGAATAGCATACTGGTAAATAATCAGTCGAATATCAGGATTCAGAATCATATCAGCATTATACTAAAATAATGAGGACATGGCAAGGTTTCCAGTATGTAATAGTTCTGGGAAAACGAAAAACATGTGACCGAAATGGCTACCACGACGCACTCTACTTCTACTTACACAAAAGAAATGTGCTCACCATTACATGTCATGACTGTACCCTCAAGAGAGTTTTCTTTAAGATAATGTCTCAGTGCTGCTGCCACATGAATCCCTGCCATGACGTATGGAGATACAAAACCCCAAGACAGATAGCAGTGGGATGTAAATAAAGCCCGATTCATGATCCAGTTAACCTTTGTTGTATATGATTCCAGTACAAATGTTTGCTTCCTCAAATAATTCCAATATCTACACATAAACACAAGTTTAAGGTGAGCCAACAGCAAACAGTTATCACATGCATATCAATATTTCATAAAAGATTTTAATCTATTTTTCAGAAACCTAGGGAAGGTAAGATCAGTTGCAAGAGGATGTGGAAAGACTGCAACCGGTGGTGATGTAATGAGCCTCTTGTGTGCACCTAGAAAAAGTAGCAAAAATCAAAGAAGGATTAAGAAATAATAGTTTCCACCAAAAAGAAAGATTGTGCAAAGAATCATATCTCACAACTAGTCCCTAGAGCACCTAAAGCTAAAAACAAGAAGTACCACAGCACCGCAGTGCCAGTGGCTATAAGAGGGCCAATATTAATCTCCAAGAGGGTTGTAAAATCAACAGAAGTAGTTATACCAAAACAATCACTGCAACAAAAAAATGCACATAACTATTTAAGTTACATATGTCCTGAGAAATATCTTCTAGTGACAAGAATATCACTACGTAAAAGAGAAAAGACAAAAGTTCAGAGGAGAAGACTAGATCATTATACATATTTGCAGGTGAAGAGAAGCATAGTCAGGACAATTCTTAAAATGTCATAAGTTGCAGAATAAGACAATAACTCAAAATTCTGTTTTCCATGAATTTCGGCTATCACAACAGCAGCGAGGGGGATACGCACCAGCTGCATTGTCACTATTGTGCCGTAATATTTATTTAGGAATGAGAAACTGGCGGTAAACTTTACCTGCTATAGCTGCTAGAGTCATGTCATCTGAGTAGCCCCCATCTCGAAGCCCTGACACTACACAATGGCGGTCGGTTCTAAAATCGTTTGCATGCATCTGGAATTAAAAAGGTACAAAATAACTTGTAACCAGATGCTACATAAGTAAAATGTTTGTCAAATAGAGAACGTGGCTGTACTCATGAAACAGGGAACAAATGTGATGGTAAAAACTAACCATCATGCATCCTCCCCACAGAAAGAATGTTTTTCCACCAGTAGCAAATCCCATAGAACATGGCTGTAAATAAATGGCAATGAACCAACAAGGTAAAGAAAGTCAGCAAAGCTACAAACTAAGTTAAAAAGGAACCTTTATAAAGCAAATCATCTGCACTAAAGACATGCAAAGACAACATAGACGCATAATCCCACATCTTATAGGAAGCTCATAAACCATCAGAGTTAGAGGAGAAGATTCAACTTGGCCAAGAAACATCATTTAGAAGCTAGAGTCCATGCCCATACAAGATATAAACACAAAAAGAGCCTCAGAAAAAACAACTATAGATATAGTGTGTAGCTTACTGTATCTGACTTCAATTTAAATTAATATAACAAAGAGCGCAAACTACATAACTTCAAGCTATCATCGAAAGATTTGTGTGTCAACAATAAAGTCTTTACTACAGCTTTTACTTAAGATAAAAAAGTTATGGAAAAATAAAAACTCCAACCAACAACAACAAAGCCTCAATTCCAAGCAAGTTTGGTCGACCAGGATCTAAAACTAAAAACAAATAGCTGAGTGACCAAAGTACTAATCTAACACCTTTCATTTAATGTAAACAAAGACTACAACCAATATTTGATAGACCATCTTACTCTAAAATCACTCTCCACATTACAGAGAGATGAACTACCAAAAATAGAAGCAAAAAAACAAACTTGACAGACAATAAATATAGAGATAAGGGAATAAATGCCACCATACCATGTGATATCCATAAATGCAGTAACTTCCCAAAGTTCCAGATGGTAAATCAAGAGGATATCCTGTTTGAATAAAGATCTGGCAAGCATAAAGACAAACTATTAAATCTCTACCAAACAGATGAAATGAAGATTTTATTAGCGAGCTGGCATGCTGTGCCAGAGAAAAAGGTTGCTTCAGGATAGAAATTACATCTGGATTCTTCTCCATTTCAGTAGTAAGGGCCCCAATTGACCCAGGGTGCAACCTAACATCGTCGTCAAGGAATAAGACATACTTTGTATCTTTGTGCATTTGATCCACCCCAACCTGCAAAAAACACCGTCGTTTTAGGTAAGGAAGACCAAAGAAGTACTAGTTCATAAAACAATCTATCTTAAGCGACCACTCAAACATTAAATTTTGATTCACAAACACCGCCCTGGTGCCACACTTGTCCCTCCTCTTAAATCTATGTCCATCAGTCACATCAAATGGGTTATATAAGCTTGAACAAGAACTGGCTGCAATCTGACTCTTCTAAGGAACAATGATTCAAATTGCCCCTCAACAAAAAGCTGAAGAACCATCATTTGAATATTGAAAGAAGAGCGAGAGAGCGAAAGAGAACAGAATCAGAGAGAAATAGGAAGGATTTTCGTGCAGCTAGATGACTTCTTTCTTTACCTATAGAAGTCTAGAGGCAGTTGAAACAAAAAGCTGTTTACTTGCTTTATTGCCTTCCCTTTCATCAGTTTGTTTGGCCTACCATGAAATTTTAAGAGTTTATTAAATTATTTAATTTGAATGGTAGTTCTCTTTAAATGATAAGTTTAGAGTATCATCTCTTATAACTCATGCATCAATAAGTAAAGTACAACATTGAACTCTGCTAACACAAATTGTTCCATCTTAGAAAAGCAAAGAATGGTAATAAAAATGACTGTAACCTCCATTCCAAAAGAGGTAAAGATTGGTTTGCCTCATCAATATAAAGAAAAATGGACAAAAAAAAGCTTCTCAAGATTTCCAACGGTAACCAATAAAATCATGATGCATACCAATTGATTGTGAATCTTCTGACTACAAGTTGTTGACAGACCAGCTACAATAACCTTAGCCTCAACAGCATCCTGCATGCAGAATATGAAACAAGTGATGAGTTTAAGAATGCAATGCATACATGCAACATGAGCTTGACATAGACACACAGACAGGTAAACATTATAACTACATGACATAGGAAAATGTCATATCAAAGACATAATTAGGTAAATACTTCCATCCTTCAAATAATAATGACCATCTTTTGATTTGGGCACAAGTTTAATGATCAGAACGCGGAAGAGATTGTTTCTTCTGGAGAGATGATCTGATAGGTGATAGGAAAATCCGGTTACTTTCCCACGAAAGAGAGAGAGGGGAAAGGAGATAATACCTTGGAGGTTCTTTAAAATAATGACATTCCTAATGTAGCTGCTTATCATCCTAGGCAAAAACTAAATATCAATGGCTCCAGCCATCGACTAAATATTGATTCACAGAGACCCCTGGTTAGAGTACCTCCTCTAATTCTTCTTCCATGCTCCTTTTCTTTCTTTCTTTCCTTTTTTTTCTTTAGGATATTTTTTTTCTTTGCTCTTTTCTATGCCCTTTAAGTTTTATCACAAGTCTTAAACTGTTTTCACAAATTCCTTTATTTGCAAACTTCAAATTGTTCTCATGCCTCTGCTTTGTCGATTTCCAATTAACATGCGACTGTTGAACATAAATTCAAGAAAGACAAAGTAGAAGAACAAAATGAGAGGTTCTTGGCAAGAAAAGATAATAATAAGAGAAGGGAAAGAAAGGGTACAAAGATCGGTCCAATGATGAAAATATAACAAGGACGTCAACACAAAACCTCTATTTCAGTTTCAAAGGCAATAACCAGTTCTCGTGAAATATTGTAATGAATATTACTGCTATGCAAAATCTTTCTCAAAGAATATTAGGCTTTACAAATTAAAATGATAGTAAACATCAAATTAATGCTGAATATGCTACGCAAATCAAAGGCAAACATCAATGATTAAACTAACAACTAATACCAACTCTTCAATTTTGGAGATATTCGTTTGCTCAACTTAGAAAACGAATATCATGAGAAGTGTGCAATAAGAAGATATAAACAGAAACCAACCCTTCGAACACTAAAGAAGCCCTAATACCACACCTTAAAATCCGCTAATAAACACTTCACAGCATGATAAGCAGGATCAGCGGTACTTTCAACCACAAAAAGGAACTCCAAAGGACCACCATAAAGAGACGTGATCTGCACCATTCACAAAGGGAACATAAGCAGACCGAGCAGACTATAAATTATCTGAACTAAGTGAGTAAAAATGGAGCATGTAACTCAAGGTTTTCATCACATATCCAAAATAACATGAATATAAATTAGATACCAAATGGAGAGCTAAAAGACAGCATTTACCTTTGTTATTTATGAAGTATATTTTTTTCATTATAAAAGGGCAAACATGCCCATATACAAAAAGTAGAGAACTTTACAAAAAGACTAAAAGACACAACAATATGTGACTGAGTCCATTATGTAGTAATGCGGGCTTCTCAGAAGCAACAAAGAAGAAATTAGGCAGCAAACTTGAGATTTCAAGTTGAGAAGATGCCGTAAAGAAACCGTAGCATAAAGTCAAGTACACAGCTTAATTGAAAAATCAAAGAACACTCCAAGGCAAAAGGTTTCTTATCGTTTACCTGACTTCTCCAGTTGTGTAGATTGTGCTCACCAAACCCTTTTAAAGGCATTACCACTGTGACTCGGGGCAAATTGGCCTGATTTGAATGCTCAAGTTCATTAATGTCCAATGTAAGGAATGCAAAGCTATTTCCACTTTTTATACTACTCTTCATCCGTCGAATCTCCCTGCCCCTGCAAAAAGAAACCAAAAGCTGCATGAAAATCACTTATCTTAGAATCCATTCATTACCTAAGTTGATTATAAATAATCAGCAAAGTTAATTGTCCACCATAAACTCTAAGATAGATTAAAAATATCCCATACCTAACATAAGCAGCTAAAGCCCATCCAAGAGCCAGGATTAAGACGATTAAACATCCCTGGAGACACAAAGTCCCATAAAAACAACAGAAGAATAGATAAAGAAACAAGACAGGAAAATTGAAAAGCGTGATGAGAATTATAGTTTTCTTAATTTGTCAGTAACAGATCAAATAATTAAATAACACACACTGATAGAACGCAGAGCAGTTAAGCAGATGCACAGAGATTTATTCATGTTAAACACATCGCAAAACATTGATTAGCGGACAATCAACAACAACATACTCAGTGAAATCCCACAAGTGGGGCATAGGGAGGGCAGGGTATATGAAGACCATACCCCTGTCTCATGGAGGTGGAGAGGGTGTTTCTGATAGACCCTTAGCTTCAAGAAAAGTATTTCAAAGCAGTTTGAGAAAGGAAATACAGAAATGAAGAAGACATGGCAAACAAAAGGAAAGTAGTACGAAGCATCCAGTAAAAAACTAACAATAGTAAAATAATCCAATAACTAACGCACAAGAAACACACGTGGTAACAGAAAATCGAAGACAAGAAACTAAGAGAATAATGATATTACTACCGTAAGAAAGTGAAAACAGATGTAACAGATAAGGTGCTTCAAACTACAACCAAGCCTATCCCACTGAAAAGCGAGATAGCGCTCAACTCAACTAACCTTCTACCCTAACTCATGACTTCCATACCCTGATATCTACGGTCATGTCCTCAGTAAACTGAAGATGCAGAATTTCATGTCTAATCATCTCCCCCAAAACTTCTTCGCCCTAACTCTACCTCGCCTCACACCCACCATTATCAACTATTCACACCTCCTCAATAGGGCATCTACGCATCTTCACATACTCAAACCATCTTAGTCGCACCTCGCTCATCTTCTCCACCACGGAGTTCACTTCCACCTTATCTTGAATATCTTTATTCCTAATTTCATCTCTCATAATATGCCCACACATTCACCTCAACATTCTTATATCTGCAACTTTCATCTTTTGTACATTAGAATTATTAATTGGTCAACACTCCACCCCATACAACATAGTCGGTCTAACCACCAGTCTATAAAACTTACCTTTAAGTTTTGGTGGCACATTCTTATAACACAAGACAACGGAAGAGAGCCTCCATTTCACCCACCTCGCACCAATACGATGTGCGACAACATCGTCAATCTCCTCATTTTCTTGGACTAAAGACCCAAGATACTTGAACCATTAACAGTAAATATTTAAAAAAAAACATTAACAGACAACTGGTTTCATTTGTCTTCAAGCATATCAAACCTTTTTATCCCCATCCAAACAATGAGATATAGAATGTGGCACTTTTCTTTTTTTGAGAGTCAATTTGACTAATCTTTGAAGTTAAATTGGATTAGATTAATCTAATATTATAAAATCAAAATTTAGATATTCAAAAACTATGTGATAAGTATTATGAGTTGTCGTTCTTCTCATGTCAATATGATGAAAAAAATATGATCAAAGTTCACATAGTTTGAATCTCGAGAAGCGAAAAGTGGTCAGATAAATTGGGAAGAAGGTAGTAGTCTTCATGCACTTAATAGTATAAACCAGCATGACTTGACAAATTAAAATCATTTCACTCGGCAATCTGCACCTTAATATTTCCTTTTTTCCTTCGTTAGATTTCAAATGATTGCCTTGTTCGGTATGTTATAGTAGGCATTCACTTTCTTGGTTTATCCATCTATCAGTCTTATCCTATTAAATCCAATATGAAAGGACATTGTAGCTACAAGCACAAATGAGCTACTTTTGTCGAATTCTTTCTCTGTTCTATCACTAAGGCTAAGCTGTACAAAACGAATTTTGAAGAGCAACCTCTTGCAGTCATGCGAAGCAAGGGCATACAAAGCCTTCTGTTATAGCTGTGGAGACATTGAAATGTGATGCGAGCTTATTAATTGCTTCGGAAAAAAAATCTTTTCTACTTAAATGACAAACCATATGAACATACAAGCCTAAGCTCTTGCCAAATAAGCTTCTCCAACTATTGATTACTGAAGAATTTGTAATGAAAGGGAAGTAACACGATCATGCTCCTCACACTTTCCACGTCCGGATAAGAAATTCCAACCATTAAAAAAATACTTTCAAATAACTCACTTCTCAATCCTAAAGAGAAACATAATAAGTTAACAGAAAAGCAGAAGAAAAGAAACTTCCAAGCTGCAATTTACCGTGAATACAGACAACAACATACACAGTGTAATCCTACAAGTGGAGTATGGGAATTTAACGTGAAAATGCAGCATCATACAATTTGCAAATTGAAAATTCAAACTTCTGCAATATATACGCAACGAAATTCTTCATCAAACAAATATATCGTAAGCTAAATTTAAGCAATTAACAAAACAAAAATTGAGCCAAATTAAAGCCTAATACTTAGATCTGAACCGTGCCAAATCCGAAAAAACATTCAATAAGCAATTTATTCCTCATTTTCCAAAAAAACAGCTAATCAAAAACGTAAAAACAACGAGCAGTCAAAAAAACAATCCATACCTGGATCTGAATGAAAACTGCAAGAGGACTACACAATGCTCTGCTAGCATTAAACAAAAACGCATCAAATGAATCAACTGTCACCATTTTTTTACACAATATATATTTTTTTCAAATTTTTACGAGATATATGTATGTATATCTCCAATCTCCCTGTCTGTTGCGAGGCGAGAGATAACTCAAATGTGCTAGGGCAAGCAAAACAATGCCCTAGATCTGAGAGAGTGAGAGAGAAATTCTGCAAGTTATTCAGTGTTCTCTCAGATCAATCACCATGGAAGGAGATGAAGAGAGAGAAACACTAAGAGAGAGAAAGAGGGAAGAAATGAAAGGAGGAAAAAAGGGAAAATTGTGAGAGACCGCGTAATTTTATATTTCGAAAGGGGGAAATGGATTTTGGTGTAATTAGAGAAAGAATATGCTTCACTTGTCCTTTTTTCTTATATAAGTGTTCCCCGATTTTTATTTGTCCATTTTAAACTTCGTACGTCTCTTATAAAATACTCTCTCTGATTATCGTCGTCTCTTATAAAATACTTTCGCTGATTGTCTGTTTCAATTTATGTGACACATTTCAAATATCGAGATTCAGATAAGACTATCTTTGGTAGTAATTTTTTCATATATTTTTAATTGATAGTTTCCGCATATATTAATTTTGTTTCAAAAGATTTATTGTCCGAATTTACGTTCAAAATTATACTGTTTAACTCTCGGAAGACGAAAAGTGCTACAAAAATTAGGATAGATAAAGTAATGATTAATATGAATATTTACTGCGATATTCATATTAATTGCTATATAGTCTTAAGTAGAGATGTTTATGATTAGGATTTAAAACAATCCAAGACCAAATAATTGATCAAATAAATCATTTTTATTTGGATTTGATTTGATTTAGTTTTCTATTTAAAAATAATAATAATATTTGGTTTGATCTTGATTTTGCTAAAAAAAATGAAGAAATAACCAAATCAACAAATTATATACAAACTTTTTATAATTATATGTACATATTTAAAATTTGGTGTGCAAACTGCAAAATATAGTATTTACTAAAAATTTAATAAAATACTACTTATACATTATGTTGCACTTGGAAAATATGAAATTCGAATAAATTCAAATAAAAGTTTAATTAAAGAATTTTATCTCAACTGACATTTTGTTTTTAAAACGGTTGGATTCTAAAGCGAACAACTCACTATTCTATTGGCCCAACACCAAAAGAAGGTAACGATCATTAGAAGAAAAGTGATTTCATCAAATAATGCACGTGGGCTGAGTCATTTACAATCCCAAGTGCATTATAAATTATGAATTTTAAACTTATTGTGACATGCCTTTTCTATAGTCGAACATTATAAACATTATTGTTGTTTTTAGTTATTGTATATTATATGAGTTTGAATACTTCTTAAAGTTGCATTAATTAAATACTTACTATAGAATCTTTATGAAAAATGCAAGAGAAAGTATTTTCACTTTTTAGCCAAGGATGAAAGTGGTACCGTTAGTGGCTATATTTGTAAAGGATTTTTTTTTGTTTCCCACTCGGTGTTCGGAGTCTATATTGGAGCTCCGACGAAATTCGGATCGCACTCTGCAGGGCCCATTTGGGGGTGGCGCTCCCACCAGGATCTTTTCCATACACAGGGCTCGAACTCAAAACATCTAATTAAGGGTGAAGCAGTTTCACCACTGCACCACAACCCATGTTGGTCGTAAAGGATTTCTACACGTGCAAAGGTGTTTATTAGTGTCATTTTCAAACAAAATTATGATGATACACATTAAATGCAATAATTTATAGTCTCGTTACTATTTAGTTGTCACTAATTTAGATTTCAGGTTCCTTAAAATATTAGATAAGTTTACTATTGTACCCTTATTTAGTGTTCTTTTGAGGTCAAATTTTCAATAAATGATCACAAAAGTGTTTTTCAAAAAGTACATGTAAGACTAATAACTCTCAAAGATAAAATAGGGAGAATAGTGTCATTCATACATTTATTTTGTGAAACGACAAGTGTTAAGGTGTATCTTTAATAAGAACGACGTATAAATAGGAATAAAGAGAGTATCTTTTTTCATCTTATTCGGTATTTGATATCTTCATTGAAATTTAACTAAATTCGAATTAACATGTTACATGATCAACTTCTGTAAATAGCACTCCTAACAAAAAAAATCATACATAAAGATCTAAACTCGAGACCACTAAAAAAAAAAAAAAAATCGCAAACCATTCCTCTAGAATCCATATTGTTATAATATTTTTATTTCTTCACATGCGAAAGTGAAACACGTAGTTCCAGAAAAAATCTAAATAATAATTTGGACCCTTAATCCATTTTAATCATTTTTTTAATTTCTTCATTGATTTTCCCAGATATGGTCTTGATTTAGTCAAGTACTAAAAGGGATCTTCAATAATTTAAAAACACAATTTCCAAATCTTAATTAAATAAACCTTTCTAAATCAAACTTATTAATCGGTTAAATTAACAATATCATTATCGTTATTAGCTTTCACGCATCAAATTAAAGCATAAATAATCATTCTGAAGTAGATATCAATACCAAATATTGGACGGTCGACATCTTTCACTTTTGACCAAACATTTCAAGTTTGATTTTAATAAATGTAGTACTTTTTAGCGGTGGTGGAGCCAGAAATTTCATTAATGAATTCAAAACATAAAGAAGTAAACATACGAAGAAGTCAAAGAGAGTTCAACATATATTATATAAAAAATAATTTTAACCATATATAAACAGTGTAAATTTTCGTCAAACAGGATTCAAAAAGCCCCTTAACCCTTACTAGCTGCGCCCTACTTTTTGATATGAAGTGTTTAACTCTCTTAAAAAACTTAAACATATTCGATGTAAATATGAATTAATCAATCTAGTAAATTTCAAATATTTAAGAGTTAAACAAGAAAAAAGAATGTGAATGAATTATCTACCTAAGAAAAACCTATACTCCAAAAATTTAAATTCAAAATTTTAATTAAGAGTGAAATAATTTTTACCGTTCTTCTATAGACCCTTTGCGACCACACTAAAAATAGTTGCGTGAAGAATATTTTGCCAATGATGCAAGCTGTATCCAAATGGCACTAACCAAAATGGAATATGCATTTAAATTCTTCCTACTTTTTTTAAAAAAAAAAAACATTTTTTGTTGGACAAGTTAGTATTATTATAATTTTTTTATTTATTAAATAAGCCAATATAACATTTCATTATTCATACAACTGGCACAGCTGTACTTGTCAACTAGCATACTGATTAATGTAACAAAAATCATATTGTTGTCACTTGTCACCCAAATACTTTAGTTATTAGTCATAGTCATGTTGATGTGCTAGGGATGACAATGCGACAGACAGATCGGCGCCTGATCCTGAGATGTGGATCATCAAGGTACATTAGCATGGCGTACTCCTCCTGTTTGAACCGGGCTCAGTCCCACACCCTGACTTCAATTATGGGAACAACCTGCGCACTCCGGTGCTCCATTGAACAATAGTTCTCCGCCTTACTATATTTAGAATAGTGGTTGTAATTATGCAGTTAGAGTCGAAAATAATTACAAGTTTTTTTGTCGAATTTAAAATACAACTTCAAGTTGCACTCGGAATTTTTATAATCAAACACTGATTTTCAATATATTTGAAAAAAATAATGAATAATTTTATGATTTAATGGGTCTTATATAACTTAACGTACGTATCAAATTTTCTGTATATTTTAGCGCTGACACAATGCACTGGGCCAACCTGGCGCAGGAGTAGTACCATTCCTTGCTGCAGTAGCTATGTAGTTGACCACTTAGCTAATGGCCTATATGCTGAATGATTCGGTTAATTAGAAATTTTGAATTCAAGCTTTGAAATTGAAGAAGTTTCAAATTTAATGGATCGTACATAATACGAATTCAAATTCAAATCATGATTGTTGAGATTCGATCTTTTCATTGTCAATGGTGGGGTTATCTTTATCAAAGGGTGTCATTGACACTTATTTGACAGAAAAATGACAATGTGTAATAAGCGAAGAAATATATTTATGTATCTATCTACTATATAATGAATCTCTTTGGCTTTGTGTGTATATACTTGATACTTCTTTGTATTTTATTTTGTCACTAATTATTGTTAGGGGTTCTATTCCTTTAAAACAATTTATTATTTATCGATCTTACCTCACTAATCTTTTTAAACCTAAGATTTTATCTAGAAATGGAAGTCAGTGGGGAAGAGTACCTTATAATTATTCACATATCTATGAAACGACTTTGATTGATTTAAGAAAATTGTACATCTGCTTCATCATAATTATATGCATCTCTAAATCTTGAATTTATATCTACGTATAACGTATGTGTCACAAATATCTTTGGTTCTTGAATATTCAACTCTTGTTTCACTAAATAGTTTGGTAACATGTAAAGAAAGTATGTATGAATTATAATTTGCTTATTTTATTTCTTTGTTATTCCCTTATAATTTGCTCTTTGATACATATTTTATATGATACATTTGTAATTGGAAAGCAATAATAAATTGAAATATTCTCCCTTATAATTTATGAGAAATATGAAGGCACTTGATTGAAATTTGTCCCCTGGGCCGGCCCACTTGTTGATCTTAATTTTTGGGCCCATTACATATAGCCCATGTAAAATGTTCTTAAATTTGTCCCCTGGGCCAGCCCACTTGTTGATCTGATCTTTTGGGCCCAATATATATAGCCCAAGTAAAATGTTCTAGAATTAGCCCATATCTAAATGTGCAAAAGTGGGTCGTAATCCTTTTTTTTTTTATTTTCCAACCGGTGTCCAGAGCCCACATTGAAACGTCGACTAAATCCGGATCGCGCACTTCATGGTCCATTTGGGGAGGGGGGAGGGGTGGCCCTCCCAATAAGATTTTCTTCCTATTCAGGGATCAAATTCGAAACCTTTGGTTAAGGGTGGAGTAGTCCCACCACTCTAGATGTCATTAGCCCAAAATTCTGAGATTTTTCGGAACATAATTATACATCCATTTTAATCGATCTAAAAAGAATGACATATTTCCCAAGTAAAATGTTCTAAGATTTGTCCCCTGGGCCGGCCCACTTGTTGATCTGATCTTTTGGGTCCATTATATATAGCCCAAGGAAAATGTTCTAAAATTAGCCCATGTATCTAAATGTGCAAAAGTGGGTCGTAGTCTTTTTATTATTTTGGTTTCCCACCCGTTGTTCAGAGCCCACATTAGAGCCCCGACTAAACTCGAATCGTGCACTGCATGGGTCATTTAGGGGTGGCGCTTCCAAAAGGACTTTCTCCGGCCATACTCAAGGCTCAAACTCGAGACCTAAGGTTAATGGTGGATCAGTTTCACCATTCCAAATGTCATTAGCACAAACTTATACATTTCTTCTGTCTCAATTTATATGACACACTTTCTATTTTAATCAATCTAAAAAAATGACACATTTCTATACGTAACAACGATTACTAATTTTTGTGGCTATACGTGCGAAATGTTTTCCAGCTGGTTAGTTTTTTTTTTTTTTTGTTTTTAAAAGTCAAGATCCAGCCCCCTTTATCAATCACAAGGTGCATTCAAACAAAATAAGTTAGATTGGTGGACCTTATACATAATGATTTAGATAAGGTCATTTGCACTTTCGTCTCAAGATAAAGTAATTTTTTCGCGGAATATAAATTTATATTTAAGTGGATCATAATACTTCATAAATTATGTCTTGTACCTTTAAAAAACTAATGTCCCGCTAAACATAAGTTCAATTGTTAATGAGAAAAATTAAAAACCAATATATTAAAATGGAAAAATTAGGCTATTTGGTACTTGTGCAATTAAATATTATAGTTTGCCATTATATATCAATCTCTAAAAATTTCTTAGGTAAAAAATAATTATTGCTTCTTAGACTAGACTTGATTTATTTAATTATGTACACAATAATAGCCTCTAATTCAACAAGAATAATATGAAAATGGCGGAGTAATAATGTGACGTTTGGATTAATCATATAACTGATATACAATGAATCTTGAAAATTAATTCATGAATCGTAATAGTTAATCACGTGGAACTTTATTCGAGAGGAGAACACATGTGAATCATGTGAAAATTAGTTCGAGGAGGAGACGATTTGATTAATAATACATGAGTATATGCTTAAAAGGAAATATAATGATGTAGGCAAAAAATATTAGGGTGACGTAAGGTATATATGATAGTAATTAATTAGTCAAGGTTTGAACATTGAATTGGTAAATGTGACAAAAGGGTTTTGTTTCTTTTTCCCCTTTAGAAAAAGGAAGGGAGGATTTTGTGTATTGATTTATTGTGATGTTGATGGATGAAATAAGTTTGTAAGTAGATTTGTTTTTAATTAGTAGTCTCGGAATTTGAGTTTTAGATATTAAATTATTTTTATTAGAGAGTATTTTTAATGAAATTGTGGTGAGATAGAGATTATATTGATGAATATTTGTGAATATAGTATTTTGTTTATCCTTTTAAGTCTACGATCTCTTTTAAATAATTTATGTGATTCGAGGGTCGTTCGTAGCATATTTCTCGAATGTATTTGATCGGTAACAATGTCGGACAATACTTTGCTTTGTGAAAGGCAATATTTGATGTTGTCTTGATCTCTGTGTGAATATATGAAAGACAACATTTGATGTTTTGATCTCTTCGTGAATATCCAAAATTTTATGGAATATTTGAAATACATCTTCAAAAGAACGGTGTCCCTTTTTGTAGACTTGAGATAGATTTAAAATAGAGTAATTAAGCCTCAGAAAACTCCGTCGAACTTTAGAATTTGAAGAATATGGATTGAATTCGTCTGATAGAGGCTTATACAATCTTGATGTCTACATGAAGCTTTTTACTTCCTAATGTAAACTTTTTGATTTAAATTCAAAATTCATATATCAAACACATAAATGTTACAAAATATTGCTATGATTAGGTGATTTAAGTATAAATTTTAAGTTATTATAACTAATTAAAATTTCAAGTTCATTTATATCTTAGCTACAATATTCAGTACGTGAACGCATCATATCCAACCTTATGCCTTATATAGAATATATGCGCAACAAGTTGCATGGTGCATTAACATAGGGCGTGAAATCGTGTTAATAAATTACGGGTTCACGTAAATTTAATATTATTGAAAAACATATATAATATTGTTCATTTTGAGTCAAATTCGTATAATTTTTTTGCAAAAACTTTCACACAATTAAGATTATTCAACATTTTATAACTTAGATTTAATTGTCAATAACATGTATAAACTATTGTTTTTTCGCGAATTTCATGTTCCAACTATCAGTTGTTCCTTTTTTCTACTCAAGTTATCACCATATTCTGTCTCCTACTTGAATTTTAACCATCTATGTATTAAAACACACATCGAAGCTCAGTAGGCCAACTATGACCAGATATTCTCTTTTCCTACTGAAATTATCATCGTCTACTCAAGTATATGTATTTTAATACATAGATGATGACCCTTTTGGGTGGTCCAGTGGTTTGAGTTTGAGACTTCCATGTTGAAGGTCTCAAGTTCAAAACCCTTTGCCAGCGAAAGCAAGAGGTTTACCTTCTGGGTCGAGTTCATCGCACCTGACTTGCTTAGTACGTGATCTCTTGTGTGGTTTGCAAGCGCGAGTTTCTCTTCACAGATAATGATATTTTTAGGAAAAGAAAACGACTAATAGTTAAAATGTAAAACTTGCGAAAAAATAATAGATTGATAATTCAATTGCATTTTTTTATCATTATTTCTATAACTTAAAATAAATATAGCTTTTTTTTTCTCTTTTCTATCTTTTATGTGGCCTTCTCCATATACTTCAATAATATTTGCCTAAGCTTTATTTATAATATTTAATAATAAATTTAATTATTATTATATATTAATTTTAAATTAATTTAAAAAATTATAAATTTTAAATCTTAAATTCGCCTCGATCTTTTAGAGTATTCAACAAAGGCGTCCCTTGACTTCTTTCAATAAATAAAATAACAACTAAATCAAAGAGTGTGAAAGGCAGAATTTTTTTTTGGCTTTGTTAAGGTGGGTATCACTATCTTAAGGGAACTTCCTTTAACAATAATTTATTAACCAATCAACATTTGACATTTGGAATATATTTCAAATTAGTTATTTTATACTTTTATTTCCTATTTAATTTGACAGAAAAATCATGTTTTTCACGAGTATAAATTTTATTCATTGATAATATAAAAAATTATGATTAATTACACTAAAATATATATTTATAATATGAATCAAATTAAAAGTTTATGTATTTATTTTTATGAAGTTGAAAAAATATAAGTTTTTTTTGTTGAACCTTTTTTATTTACGATTTTTGAAATATAAATACATATTTGAAACTCTTAAATAGAAAATAATACAAATTATTTAATAATGAAATAAACGTCCTAATGAGACAGTAGACATAGGTGGATAGATAAACTTAGAACCTTTTTTTTTTAAGTACAATATTATTACTTTGACTATTCATTTTTTAATTATGAAAATTATGTAGATATAATTTAAAATATATCAATTAAGTTTGTAAAGAAATTAAG
The DNA here is from genome assembly GCA_029582245.1 of Solanum etuberosum. NCBI lineage: Eukaryota > Viridiplantae > Streptophyta > Magnoliopsida > Solanales > Solanaceae > Solanum > Solanum etuberosum. The sequence continues at coordinate 147,045 of JAJONR010001272.1, read as the reverse complement.
AAATCGACCATAGAATATTCTAAACAATTAAATAAGTTGACTTTGTCACTAATCTGAAACTTAACACTTGTTTTCTTATTGATTCCCGAGGCGGTGGCATTCTTGAATGAAGTCTATCCGAACCGAATTAGCACTTCTCAGATCAGGCTAGGCCTCTCCAGCTGAGCTGGGCGCCGGGGCCTTGGATGCGCTAGCGATTGGCACATAGGGAAATGGTTGTCCGAGTTTCTCGGCCTGATATCCTGCACCTCGCGTTCATGATATCTACATTCAACTGTGCCTCGAAGACACGATCGAAGCACGCCCGTCCAGTGTGCTTCTTTCAAACTTTATCATTGTTTTTGGGGCAAAAGGTAGCAAAATAGAAACACTCAAAATTAATTAATTAATTAATAAACATCATGAAATAAATAATAATACAATGCATATTATACTAAAAAAATATTGGACCAGACCTCCTGTTCATAGTCATCCACTAAGTTCAATAAAACTTATCAGTATTGGAAAAATTAATTATTATTTTTATTTTCACTCGATGTTTAATATTTGTATTAGAATTCAATTTAATTCATTTGCCACTGAGATCCAACAAACTTTTCTCTAGTGGTTTTTTACTGTGGAAGATAAAAGCAGCACCAAGGAGGAAAATATCACCATATTCCATGATTAATGACACACTCAATCTGTGGTTAAATTTTTTTATGCACTTGTGATTGATGTTATTAAATATTTTTATTAATATCCGTAAGAGTGATTGAGTTGGTGCAATAGGTAATAGCTGAGATTAGCGATCGATTTTTCTTACCAATGTCTTCTCGATCGTGTTCGTTATACTGAACTTGTCAAGTATGATTTACATCTTCTATATGATTTACGAGTTATTGCACATGAGCGGATTTACCCAGAATCCGAAAGGTAATGGTTGAAGATTTCCATGAAAGTTCCAAAATAAGTGAAAAAATTATTAAAGAGTGTATAAAAATCTTAAAAGATTAAATAATTGACTTGGAGACAAACAACTCATCTAGTAAATTCCAACAATAATAAGTCATCCACTAAAAGTTCCAACAAATTTAAGAGATCCTTTTATTGAAAATTCATTTGCCACTAATTATAGCAAAATCAAATGTTTCTTTAGTGGTTTTACTTGGTGGAAGATAAAATTAGCACTAATTAAGAAAGAAAATATCACTATCTACAATGGTTGTTGATAATCATCTTGCTAATTTACATGGGAAGAAAATGGAAGACTTTCATTAGTGACAGAATCAGATTTTGAAATTTATTAATTTTTTAGCTCGTTTTATTTATTGAAATAAATATTTATATTTTTTTTTTTGTGAACTTCTTATTCAAATATAAAAATTAAGAAAAAAAATTATTAAATTTATTTGAACTCGTACTTAATACTATAGCTTCGCCCTCGATTTTAACGAAGGAAAGAAATGGTCCTAACTATCCCATCTTTGATTTATTAACACAACTAAATTGAGAAAAGTATTTAACCTTTGAATTTAAAAACTTTGCCAGTTGAAGACGCAATTGTCTGGCTTTTCTTCTCGAAGAACAAAAATGAATAAATAAAGGCTTTATACAAGTTATATATTTTAAATTTTGTCGGACTTCAAAGAATTCATGGTTGGAAAATTATAAGTATAGTGGAAACATACTGAGAATCATACTGTTTACATAAATAATAGAAACACATACGTTTATGTTAGAACGTTTACAATCGTGCTAGAGCACATAAATTTATTGAAATTTAATTCGATAAATATCTTTTAAAGCGTGAACAAATACCTTCAAGTGATCCATAAGGTTCAAATCCTATTAAAAATAAGTTTAAAAATACTAAGGATATTAAAAATAAAAAATCAGTCTATTCAGAGAATAAATTGTGCAATTAAATAGAGATATTTGCCTAATCCAATTTGAAGAAAGAAATCATTTGACAAGGAGTTGCACTAGTTAAATCATGATTACATAACTAACCCTTAGTGTGCCACAACTGTCATTTCAATGGGGGTGGGGCCCTAACTTTGCATTTTTTACTTTCAACTTATTTTGATCCGTTCAATTTTAATCCAATCCATTAGTCGACACAGTTAATTCACTATTACATAAGGACATGATGAAATGGTAAAAATTCCTTCACCTTAGCTAAAAATCTCGTATAGAACCTTCATAGTATACTTTCCTACGACACAAATCCAAATCAATCAGACCAGTAAATTTTAGACACCAAATAACTGAAATTTAATCAATCATCATGTGCCACAAACTTAATTTCAATGTGGGATGAGGCCCTACCTTACACCTTTCCCTTAACTTTTTTTATCCGTCCAATTTCAATCCAATCCGTCAATCAACACAGTCAATCAACTATATTACTAAAAGGCACGGTAAAATGATATAAAATACTTCATCTTAACTAAAAGTCTCATGTAAAACCTTCGTAGTATACCTTTCTACAACACCAAACCCAAATTAATCAGATCACGTAAAACTTTCAGGAATCGTTTGGTTGGAAACAAGTTTTCCCAAGATTGATTATTTAGAGATAAGTTATTCCACCATTACTATAGCATAAATGGTGGGATAAATAATCTAAAGACTGCCTAATATCTCCAACCAAAAGCACAACAAAAATAATCTTGTATTTTATCCTGAGATTATTATACATTATACCTCACAGACTCACACCTAACGACTTCTCATAGTAAGTATACTTTTCTGTAACACAAATCCAAATTAATCAGATTAGTAAGTTCCGAACACCGAATACTAGAGGAGTTTTTAAGAAAGATGAAAAAGTTGAGTCAACTAACTAATAAAGAACTAGAAGAAAAAAAGAAGAAGAAAAGTCTATAAAAACCAATGTTGACCAGTATGAGTTTTCACATTTAATCTCACCATACCACAATTATACCTTCATCTTCTCAATTTTGTTTTATCAAAATAAACTTTACCAAATGTTCATAGAAACTTGGAAAAAATCACAAAAAAATGTCCAAAATTATTTTTTCACTTTTCATTTTTCTGTTTTTCATCATTTCTCATGGAAAATCCCAACAATCACCAAATCAAGAAAAGGCCATTTTACTCAAACTAAAACAATACTGGTTTACTTCACCAAATGTCACAAAATGGATTTCTTCATCAAATCATTGTTCTTGGGATGGAATTATTTGTACCCAAAATTCAGTTTCTGGCATTCAAATCCCTTTTGGAAATATCTCAAAACCAATCCCACAATTCATTTGTGATCTTAAAAATCTCACCTTGCTTGATTTTAACCATAATTTCATCCCTGGAAACTTCCCTGATATTTATAATTGTTCAAATCTTGAATTCTTAGACCTTTCTTTTAACTACATGGATGGTAATCTCCCTGATGAGATTAACCGTCTTTCGAGTAATCTAAAATACCTAAACTTAACTGTCAACAACTTCAATGGTGATATCCCTAATGGAATTGGTGGATTGAGTCAGCTCAAAGTACTTGAGCTGACGGCGAATTTGTTTGATGGATCTTTTCCTGAAGAGATTGGTGAATTGTTGAATCTTGAAGTACTTGTGTTGAGCTTGAATGGTTTTGCTCCACAAGCTATACCATCTCGATTCACAAAGTTGAAAAATTTGAAAAAGTTTTGGATGACAGAAGCACATTTGATTGGAAATATCCCGGAAAATATTGGTAACATGACAAGTCTTGAATTTTTAGATTTGTCGAAAAATGGATTGAGTGGTAGTATCCCTGATGGTTTGTTTCAGCTCAAGAATTTGAGTATTGTGTATTTATATACTAACAAATTGTCAGGGGAAATACCACAGTCAGTTTCTTCAATGAATTTAGATGTTGTTGATTTGTGTAACAACAGTTTGACAGGAAAAATACCAGAAGATTTCGGAAAATTGACGAAAATGACTGGATTGTCTTTGTTTTTCAATCAATTATCAGGTGAAATACCATCGAGTATAGGCAAATTATCATCATTGACATCTGTTAAGCTGTTTGGGAACAAGTTATCAGGTGAAATTCCACCTGATTTTGGTCGATTTTCGAATCTTTCTAACTTCCAAGTTTCAGAAAATCAACTTGTTGGAAAGTTACCTGAGGGTATTTGCAATAACAAGGCTTTAGCTAAGATGGTTGCTTATGGCAACAATCTTACAGGTGAACTGCCAAGTTCACTTGGAAGTTGTGACAGTCTGATGTCTCTTCGAGTCGAAAAGAACCGACTTTCTGGTGAGGTTCCTGATGGATTATGGACAGGTAAGAGTTTGTCAATGCTTTTGATGAATGATAACTTGTTAACTGGTCAGCTTCCACATAGAGTGGCATCAAATTTGTCAAAAGTTGATATCAGCAATAACGAGTTTTCGGGCGAATTACCAGCTGGTATGGGTACTTGGCACAATCTAAGTGAGTTCAAGGCTAGTAATAATCTCTTAAGTGGTCAAATCCCTCAAGAATTGACTCTTCTTCCAGGGATAACTAAACTTTTTCTTGATGGTAATCTACTATCTGGAAATTTTCCATCGAATATATCGTCGTGGAGGACTCTTGTCACATTAAATAGCAGAAAAAATCAGCTTTCAGGTCCTATACCTTCTGCACTTGGCCTTTTACCAAATCTCATTGATTTGGACTTGTCAAGTAACCAATTTTCAGGTGTTATTCCAACTGCATTAGGTAACTTGAGGTTAACTTCACTTAACCTGTCATCCAATCGCCTGACGGGTGAAATCCCATCTCAGTTGGAAAATGCAGCTTTTGGTAGGAGCTTCTCGGATAATCCCGGTCTTTGTGCAAGTAATCCATCAGTAGAAGTCGCGTCTTGCAAGAGGGAAACTAAGTCAGATAAGTTTCCTGTTGGACTTGTTGCTGCTCTTGCTAGTGTAGCAGTAGTTACTTTCCTTGTGGCAGTTCTGTATGGTCTGTTTGTGTTGAGAAGTCATAGAAAAAGAAAACAAGAATCAGTTTCGACATGGAAACAAACATCATTTCACAAATTAGACTTCACAGAATCAGACATTGTATCCAATCTGACAGAAAACAACATAATTGGAAGTGGAGGATCAGGACAGGTCTACCTCGTGCCTTTAAGCCGATCAGGTGACTATGTTGCTGTCAAGAGGATTTGGAGAAACCAAAGGTTGGATCACAAGCATGAGAAACAGTTTCTTGCTGAAGTTCAGATATTAGGCACGATTCGACACTCCAATATAGTGAAACTCCTCTGCTGCATCTTCAGTGAAGAGTCGAAGCTTCTTGTCTACGAATATATGGAGAACAGGAGCTTGGATATATGGATTCACTCAAAGAATAGGTTGAACAATGCCTCAAGATCAACACCACATCTGGTCTTGGAATGGCCTAGGAGGTTGCAAATCGCGATAGGAGCTGCTCGTGGTCTTTGCTACATGCACCACGACTGCTCACCACCTATTATTCATCGCGATGTGAAGTCAAGCAACATCCTATTGGATTCTCAATTCAATGCAAAAATTGCAGATTTTGGCCTAGCCAGGATGTTACTCAAGCCTGGAGATAACACAGTGACAGCAGTAGCTGGCTCTTTCGGATACATTGCGCCAGGTATAAGACCATCAACTTATCTATAACATCATTATAATGTTTAAAAGTTGGTTTAACCTCTTACATGGAAAAAAGTTTCCTATGCTAAACAATTCAATAACTTATCAAGGGGTCGTTTGGTTCACGTACTAGTTATGCATGAGTTGTAACACGGGTTGTCTATGTAGAGATTATTATGCAAGTAGTTATTCTTAGTACACTAATTCTCGCGTAACTTATATATAAGCTAATATATTCATGATGGTATTTCAGAGTATGCGCGAAAAACTAGAGTGACAGAGAAAATTGATGTGTATAGCTTTGGAGTCATACTTTTGGAACTGGTGACTGGAAAAGAAGCCAATCTTGGAGATGAAGATTCATGTCTTGCAGACTGGGCATGGCGCCATCTTCAAAAAGGAAAACCGATGGCTGATGTATTGGATGAGGACATCAAAGAAACGCGATACTTGGAGGAAATCTTCATTGTGTTTAAGCTTGGTATCTTTTGCACCAGCACATTTCCTTCATCAAGGCCAACAATGAAGGAAGTTCTGCAAATCTTAATCCAATGTAACAACAGTTCACCTGCATCTGGAGAAAAGAAAAATGAAACAGAACAGGATGTTTTGCCACTCCTCAAGAACTCAAGGAGTGAGAGGATTGAAGAAAATGATGATGTTGGTTTAACATCACTTATTTGATGGCATTACAATATGATTAGAGTGAAGGAGAGCCTTGACGTTACTGGTAAAGTTGTTGTGGAAATAGTCTCTTGCAGAAATGCAGGGTAAGGTTATATACAATAGATTCTTGTGATGGGTCCTTCCCAGGACCTTGCGCATAGTGAAACTTTGTGCACCGGGCTGCCTTTTTTTTAACAATATGATTTAGAGTAAGAAATAGCTAAGAATAAGACCAATAGATAATGTATCAGGTAGTGAAAACTAGCATTGTACATACACTGTATTGGATCCATAGTGTTGCTTTGCATTGTTTTGCTACATAAGTTTTGCTTTTCCAATGTTTTCTTCACTCATAAAATAACTGTCAAAAAGGTACATTAAAACCATACACTATTGAATGGAGGATAGATTTCCTAAAAATCCAGAAAAATAGAAACAAGCTTGAACTACCTCAGTACTATAACTTTTGGCAACCATACAACAACATATCCGATGTAATCCCACGAGTCCCAAGTTTTTGGCAACAATACAACAACATATCTGATTTAATCCCACAAGTGGGCTCTGGGGAGGGTAGAGTGTACGCAAATCCTACCCCTATCTCGTAGAGATAGAGAGGTTGTTTCTGATAGTAACTTTTTGGCAACAATAAATCTTGTCAAGATTACACAAAAATGTGGCTACTAGAAGAACTTTATTTGTATCCTAGCTTTATTTCTGGCTAGTGAGGAAAGAATTTAAGTTTACACTTGGGATAAAGATGATTCTTAGAGGCACCAGGAGTGAAAAGGTCAGCATATTGGTGTTTAGCTGAAGAGAGATGTGCTCATTTTGGTACATTGAACTATGGCTCACTTCAAAGCTCACTCTTGCATGACACAGTGCACAAGGAAGCAAGAAATATTTCAATAGTCTCGGAGAAGAAAGTAAGAAGTGGGTTCTCTTTAGCAAGAAGAGGGGCGACTGTAAACGTAGAGAACTCTTGACTAGGCACTTCTGGTTGTGTCACTCTGACCATGATCAAGATTCCTCGAGATCTGTGTATTGGGAATGCGAGGCAGCCAAAAGTGCAGCTCCAACGCCTGAACCATCATTGGAAAGCTCAATGACTATGCTGTCCGCAGCGTCTCCCAGTAACTCTTTCATAGTTTCCTCCAAGCAATTTCTGAACTTGGTGTAACGCTCAAACAATGCACCGTCCACAGCTATGACAGACCTCTGCTTCTCTCCATCCTTCAAAGTGTCTCTTCCCAATTTCTTGAGGATGCCCACGATTCCTGCTGCAGAAAGACGAGCTCCACGAGAGGTGATAACATCACATAGCTCCACAACTATTTTCCTCATTTTCAAGGTAGAATTAGGTACCTGTGAAAAAATATATATATATAGCAAATAGGATGAGAAATATGTTGTTCTCCACTTAATTAAGCCTAGCCAACTTAGTGATGTTTGGCCAGGAGCTAGGATTTTGAGTATATGGGTTCCAGATAAATTATTTGCACATATTAAATGGATTTTTTAATCCAAACACAGGGTCTCGACCAAAGCTACTGGGTTCTGCCCAACTCGTAAACAGAACCATAGCTCTGCCCTTGATGCTCCATGGTATATCATATAAAGGACAAAAATGATGACAACGTCAAAGACTAGTAATGGTTCACTTAAGTCAAATGTTTGATCTTAATACCTCCAAGATATCCTTCAGCTTATTGCCAACCACCTTGAGATCAGCAGACTCGTCGTGATGCATAGCAGCCATGTCCGGAGTCCTGCATGTGTGGCAGTAAATAACCTTTTTCACAATATTTGACAATTCAAAGCTTACATATGCTTAATAAACGTACACGAATCTAGTCCAACGAGAAGCATAACTTACAGTGTAAGAGATTAGTGCAATTACATAAACCTTAAGTTGCACTAATTGCATGGAGAAGAATAAGGTTAAAATTGATGAATGCAAATAGGGGCTGCCAAAAAATAAATTACTGCCATAATAAATGTGTTGGTCAAAGCAATACCCTACCTCAATATGAAAGGAATTTTCAGTTTGGATGGGACATAATCACCGAATAATGAAGCTTCTTCAGCCATTCTACACAATACTCTACGCAAAATTTCTCCAAGATACATCCCGGAAATCATCTTTTCATAAATCTGTGCAGTTTCCGAAAGTTCAACATCAGATGTAAGATAGAAAATGTAGAAAGGAAGGGGATTGTCTTAGTTACCTGCTCCCCGGGGTTTAAACTCTCAACATCAAGATTTTGGTCATATTCTGTTACTGGAAGATGTGATGAGCGGAAATTACCCCATTCCATATTGATAACCTTTAAAGACCAGTCAAAATTACGTTTAAGTTACAAACGTGTGATGCATCTACCAAGGAAAATATTTTTAAGAAATGAATTAGGCACATATCAAGTCGTGAAGGTGTTATGAAATGTCATAAGCATCTACCATCTCTCCGGATTTCGGCAACAGACCATGCCATTTGGGAATCGCATGTGCCCGTTCAGCATATGCTGCATTGGTTCCAGTACCCAAAATTACTGCAGCAATGACGTCAGGATTATTGTACCGAGCTCCTGCTAACGTTCCAACAGTATCATTGACCTAAACAGCCAAGTCAACTAAGAAATTCAGGCTCGGGAATTGCTTAAGATTAAAAATCAGAAATATCACACATACAGAAACCTAATACATGAACATCATCAGCTTACTTATATTTTATCGAATTTGATTGGGAAAAAAACTTACTAAAGCAGTCACACGCACGTCAAGGCCGGCCCTTTCCATTGCTTTTGCTAATTCTCCAACCACATCTTGGCCAACCTATGTTAGATTCCATGAGGAGTAGTTGAGAATTGAAATACAATACAACGTTGGAAAAGGAACTCTTTATAACGTACTTTAAATCAAATCGGTGAAAATGCAATGAAACAATGATCAACTTTGCGTGTATAAAGTTGTATGCATTAAATCCTCATCAATGCCAACCTATGTTAGGCCATGAGGAGTAGTTCATCATTGAAATACAACATAACGTTAGAAAAGGAAATTCTATAACGTATTTTAGATCAACTCGGTGAAAAAGCAATGAAATGTACGTTGTCGGACTCTCCAATAGTATTGCCGCACCTGTGTCAGATCCTTCAAAATGTACTGGTTTTGAAGGATCCTACATGCACCTGGCGACATCTTTGAAGAGTCCGAGCAACATAGATGAAATAATCATCAACTTTGCATGCATAAAGTTGTATGCACTAAATCATCATCAATGCAAAACCGTACACTGAAATGAATGGACTAAATCTAAGGTTGATTGTAGGCATGATCAATCGGAAGTGAAAATCAGAAACTCTGTATGACTAACCATGTCTTCTATGGAGAAGCCCTTTGTCCATTTAATAAGAGTTCCTGATGCAATTGATAATTGTTTCACAGGGAAAGAGAAGGTAAAGCCTAACTCCCTTTGTCTACCAGGTGGAAGATGAAAATCATCATCTTCTGTAGCTACAAATTCTGCAAGTGCCGTGGCAATAAAATCAAATAACTCCTGCAATTAACAGTTTGAAGTTTAATAATGTGAGTACAACCTTGAATGGATTAAGAAAGTTGCATTGCATGGCTGATACAGCTTAAGACTTACTTCAGATGATGATCCAGCCATCACATTCTGTGGAATTGAAACTTCTTTAACTTCATGTTTAACTATACGCTTTTCTTTCCCACCCAACTGCACACGCATCACACGAAAGTTTGTGCCGCCTAGATCCAATGCATAAAACAGACCTTCTTCGTCCCTAAGATGAAGGAATAAAAGTAATACCAGTCATTAAACTGAAGTAAATATACAAGACATATATGGAAAACGTACCCCACTCCTAATGCACTACAGACGTCTATTGGCAGCAGCTTTTGAAAATTTGTCGATTCATGTGAATGTTTAGACACAATTTTAGTAAGTTTATCACAAGAACTTAGAAATGTTACCAAGTCCCTACCTCCGCCTGAGTAGTGGGTATAGGTATGTCATTTTTAAACTTAGAGAATGTCAAACTGATTAAACTGCTCGACTGAATTTGACTCTGCAAAGAAATCTTTGTATCCACAACTCAAAAACTGATTCATGTGTCATATATTCTTATCTCATGGATCTAACTTCATTATATTGAACACAGTGATGAGAGTATCAAGATTGAGCCAGAAAATACTTGTCTAGAAATGTCTGTGTAGATGCATAAAAGCATGCACAGTAACAAATAATGAGCAGACAGAAGAAGATGGAACCGCATGAGAAGTGTCAAAGAATGAAACTGGCAATGTAAAATTCAAAAAGGTGGTCAAGATACAAAACAGGAGAAGAGAATATAGAATAAACATCAAACTCAGGATCCATAGATAACGAGTGACCTGATCACTCGTCAGTTAGAAACTTCTTAGTGGACTCTAAGTTCCACAAATACTTCAAATAATAGAGTTTCATTTATGTCATGTAGAGGGGTCCATGTTCCCTAGTTCTAATTGAATAAAACATGAAACCGCAAAGGCAACCTGATATTTTCTCTATGTGATTTATAACGATGCTCAAGGTAATCACCTTACGGACATCAAAAGAATCATACTTTTAGACTAATTTGACAAGTAACTTAACCAATTATCCAAACATTACGAAAGTGAAATCAATCTCTGTTGTTAAAATGAAGACTAAGGTACCTCCAAACACTGATAAAACGGAGTAAGATTATTAAATACATACAACACCTCCAAGAGATAGATTTATTGGGAAAAAACACAAGTATATGACACTAAGTCACCATTCACACCAAAATATGAAAGAAAAAAAAACAGTTTATGCACATATAACTCCACCCTAGAAGCTAAAATCAACAGAGTAAATTTCTAAATATCTACAAAACCTCCAAGATCACAGCTTTATTGAATAAGACACACAAATAAGCCAAACCCAATTTATAAGAACATACACACAAAAAAAAAAAACTCATCCAGAGGAGAGGTTATTAACTAATAAGCATCTTGAGCTTGCTGCTACCTTTAGACGAGCAATTTATCTCCAGAATCAATGAATCATTTGTGAAGACACAAACAGTCTGATAGAACTCCACCCCAGAAGCTAAAATAAAAGGACAAAACCTCCAAGATCACAGCTTTATTGAAAAAAGAGAAATTCTTGACACCCAAATTAGCAAAAATCAGTTTGTGCACATATACACACACAAATACTCATCCAATGTGGAGGCTATCAACTTAGCTAATAAGCATCTTGAGTTTGCCAATGTATCATTAGTATAAAACACAATCTGATATAACTCTCCACCCCAGAAGCTAAAATCAAGAGACAACACTACCAAGATCACAGCTTTATTGGAAAAAGAGACAAATTCTTGACACCCAAATGAGCAAAAATCAGTTTATACACACAAAAATACTCGCCCAGTCGGGTGGTTATCAACTTAGGTAATAACCATCTTGAGTATGTCGATGAATCAATTGTAAAAACACAAAAAAGAACTGACATAACTCCAACCCAGAAGCTATAATAAAGAGACAACACGTCCAACTGAGGTGGAGCTAGAATTTGATGTTTATAGGTTCTGAACTTGTCGAGAAAAAGCTACTAGGTTCATCCGAACCCGCATCTACTATGTAGCTCCGCCCCTGCCTCCAAGATCACAACTTTACTAAAAAGAGACAAATTCTTGAACACCCAAATAAGCAAAAGACAGTTTATGCACATTCTTAAACACCCAAATTAGCAAAAAACAGTTTATCCACATTCTTAAACACCCAAATAAGCATAAAAACAGTTTATCCACATTCTCAAACACTCAAATAAGCCAAAAAAAAAAAAAACAGTTTATGCACATTCTTGAACACCCAAATAAGCAAAAAAAACAGTTTATCCACACTCTTAAACACCCAAATAAGCAAAAAACAGTTTATCCACATTCTTAAACACCCAAATAAGCAACAAAAAAAAAACAGTTTATGCACATTCTTGAACACCCAAATAAGCAAAACAGTATTTGCACATTCTTGAACACCCAAACAAGCAAAAAACAGTTTATGCACATTCTTAAACACCCAAATAAGGCACCCAAGGGTGCGGCCTAGTGGTCAACGACGTGGATTGAGCACCATGATGTCTCAGGTTCAATTCCCAGCTCCTATCTATTCTAGGATCTATTCTAGCCTTGGTGGACTGAGTACTGATACTTGTTGTTGGTGTGAGGTGCCAGGATTTAGTCGAGGTGCGCGCAAGTTGATCCGCATATCAAAACAAAGAACACCCAAATAAGCAAAAAAAAAACAGTCTATACACATTCTTGAACACCCAAATAAGCAAAAATCAGTTTCTTCACACACACACACACAATACACAAATACTCACCCAGTAGGAAGGTTATCAACATAGCTAATAAGCATCTTGAGCTTACTCCCATCTTCAGAAGCAAGTCCAGCATGCATCTCTACAGTCATAGCATCAGCTACCTGTCTTAATTTCCCCACTGGAGTTGCACACTTCTCCTCAAAATCCTTCAATAAAGCTTCAACTTTTCCCCACTCCCCGGAATTCTTCATCCTGCGCTTCATTAACAAAACTGCCACCCCACATACTACAGCAGCAGTACATACAACTGATACACCTACAACCAATTTTCCCATATTTTCTTGAAAAAAATCAAACTTTTTGTGTATATTGAGTGAATATACTGTAAAGATTGAAACTTTTCTGGTTGATTTTAAATGGGGTTTGCTAAAGATTCAGAATTTGATGTGTGGGAGTGACAGAGAAAAAAGAAAAATGGGAGTTGCAGAGGATATTTTATTAAGGTGACATGGAAGGATGAAGACAAAGAAGTAGGTCCCAACCATATAGATTCTTTATACCATAAAACGTTTCGTAATAAAAATGATTCTCTAAATCGAAAGATTTGAATAAATGAGTACTTATTATTCTAAGATAAATTAAAAATCTCTCCATTTGAATTTGTCTTGCTCCCTCTGCCTCATTTTAGATCACATTCTTTTGTAACAGATGTTTCAACTAATTTATTTTAAGTGATTTTTTATTTTTAAGTTTTTTTAAAAAGTTTTTTAAGTGTTTAGATAACATAAAAGTGTTTTTAAGATAAAAAGTAAGAAAAATAAACTTAAAATTGCCTAATTTTTTTTATTTTTAACTTTTAATTTATAAGTCACTTATAAAAAAAACAATCCAAACACCCCTTTATTCCTGAAAAAAATTTATCATTTTACTATAGTTAAAAATAATTTAACTTTAAAATTTCTTCTATATCTTTAATAAAATGAACATTAAATAATTTACAGCCATATAAATATTTTTTTAAAAATAAAATATTATATTAAATCACATCACATAAAATAAAATAAAATAAAATGGACAAAATACATTTTTTTAAACAATTGTTTTGGTGCTTACCAAACTCTGTTAAAAGAATCTTTTTATGTCTGTTTCTATATATAGTTCTTTTGGGGATGTGTACCAAATTTTTAAGGAGTTTGGATAATTTATTTTCTTGCCTTTTTTATTTTCACTCGAAGTATTCGTATTAAAATCTGATTAATTTTAAATAATGTACTATATGGTTACTTTAATGAGCTATTATTTTTAATAAATTTCTTTTTTATTTTAAAACTTAAATCCTTATTTTTATTTAAAGAAAAAGAAATTCCAATCATTTGAGGCTTCTACGAAGTAGTGAACACTATTTGCACACACTTCTCTCCCCTTTTTTGGAACAAAATATTTTTTTCCAGTATTAAAATTCTATAATCGTCTTATTCAAGAAATTAAATTATTAAAACTAGCAACTTTAAAATATGTAAATACGATCAAAGAATTTTTGAAACTTTACGTAAACACAAAATACTTTACGCAACTAATGGTACTTTTATGAGAAAAAAGTCTGAAATATATCTGAATTTTGACCGAAATTGCTGTAACAATCTCATACTTTGGGCAGGACCTATTACCCCGCACTATTTAATAGTGTCTTTTAAAGATATATAAGTGTCCAGCTGGATAAGTTACTATTTATAATGATGTCATATTCATGATGTCCACGTGGACACCTATATATCTTTAATATACACTTTTAAATAGTACAGAAGGTAATAGATCCTGCCCAAAATTTAAAATTATTACAACAATTTCAATCAAAGTTCACATATATTTCAAACTTTTTTCCCTTACTTTTTTCTATTCTTGGCACATGAATCAAACAATGTCAATCATAGTTCATCAAAAGTGAATTGTAAATATTTATATTTATATTTATAAAATAATGGGTGGGACTCTAGCAGGTCATGTGATAATACTATAATTTTGGAAAATTAAAAAAAATTCACAATATTTTTGGTGCCCATTTGACCAATTTGCACATATGGTGACAAATATCAATCACCTATTTATGAGGTGACGTATATTCTTATTGGCTCAACGTTAGGGGCATATGGCCCTTATCTCGATGTGATCGGTCGTTATTAAAAATTTGAAGTTTATTGATTTTCAATTCTAGAACAATGATGCAAATATTAATAACGTACAAATTTAATGTGCGATTGATACATAATTTGGATCGAAACTATTGATTTTGCAAAACCCTATCGTTGAAGCTACGTCCACTTGTGTTTTTGTGCGATTGAAGTCATTTTTATGAAAAATATTATTTTTTAAAAAATATATCATACATTTGATTGGTTAGTGGATAAAAAATATAATATTAATTACAAATTAAGAAAACAAAAAAGTTCATCCATAAGTATTGAGATTTCTCCATCCTTAATCAGATGTATCGAATTTGAACCTTGAGAACAGAAAAAAACTTGTTCGGAGCGCGATTAGATTATAAGAGTTGTATTGATTTCCTTGTTCCCTTCCTTTTATATGTCATTATAACATATTGGGCTTACTTGTACTTCATATTCTTTAAGGCCCAAATTTTGTATTGTGGGTTAATTCAGATGGGCTGGGAAACCATAAGCAAGTAGGAACGAGGCGAGTTGAACTATATTTAAACGAGTTAAAATGAAATGAGTCACGAACGAGTAAATGTAATGAGTATAATAATCTTATCCATGTAACCTCTCGTTTCACTTAAAAATGAAAGGAAACTATAGCGATGAACGTAAAAGAAATAACAACATATTCAGTATAATTCAACAAGTGAAATCTGGGGATGAACGTAAAAGAAATAATAATAACATATTCAGTATAATTTCACGAGTAAAATCACGTAAAAGAAAACAAAGTCAAAAGCACCATAATGCACGTTAGAAAGCCATGTGAAACCAGGCTAGGCCATTCCATAAATGGGCTTTAGAGCTATTGGAGGTTTTAAATTTATTTAAAGAAAAAACAGCTAGGATTTTAAATGTTTGTTGAAAAGCAACTAAATTTAATTCGAAGACATCATGACGATTATACAGTAAAAATTGTACAAAATACTTACTTTTTAAATAGCTTTTGAAAAAATAGCTACTATTTGAAAATCAATTGCATTTAACCAAAAACATTATTACGATTATACAGTAAAATATTTACCAAGTAACCACTGTTTAAATCTCTTTTGAAAATAGCCAATACTTGAAAATTTGTTGAAAAGTTTATGCGAAAATATCATGACAATTATATTTAAAAATTGTACAAAGTAACCACTTTTTAAATCTCTTTTAGAAATTAACCAATATTAGAAAATTTGTTGAAAATTAATGCAAAAATATCATGATTGTTCCATTGGATTTCAACCTTAAACAAGTGAATAATCCAGAATATTATCCTGATTATTTCGTTTTCCACGAATTTCAAACTCAAACAAGTGAAAATTCAGAATATTGTCCTGATATAAGATTTTATGACATTATGATGGATTTCACTTCTTTTAGATTCAAAAAATCCGCGTAAAAATAGATATTTTTCAACAAATTTTCTAATTCGAGTTTTTTTTTCACAATTACAAGTCCCAAAAATGACTATTTTTGAAATATTACCCTTAGTTTTTATTTCATTTCTTGTGGTCCATTATGCAGAACTAGGAAACATAGGCCCGTGATGAGTAGTCCTTTAATTTCCTTTTACGTATTTTGTAATTAGAGTTTTTGGGCTTTTATTACATTGTTTTGTCACAATTTATTTGCTAATTTTAGCTTTCTATATGTAGATTGTAGACTACAACAACAACAAAAACACTATATTATATACACATTATTTTTGGGGAAATAATTGGTTCATAGGATTTAATAGTATAGGTCGTGTTAAGAATAGTTAGTATCGATGAGAGTATTTGACATAATGAATTTGGAGCGAGGAGAGAGGTAGGCGTGTTATATAACATTTGAATTTGATATGTAGTAAGTAATCCTTTCGTCTCATATTAGATGTGTTTCATTTTTATGAACTAAATTATAAAATACTGAGTTGATCCAATTTAGTTTAGGTTAAAAAATAATTCAAATTAGTGTTCGAAAAAAGAAACATAACAACTAATTTGAGATGATAAGGAATAGTCGATAATTGATGACAAAAATGGCTCCGACATCAACTATAATAATATAGTATAAATTTTAAATCTAGAATCTGTTAGCAACAAAATGGTTAGATCTTTGAAGCTATGGGTTATTTTGAATGGTGGAAAGGTAATTATAGTACAATTATAAGATAGAAATATGGTCCGTGAATGTGCATTAAAAAAAGTACGTAAAATTCAGAAAGAAAAAAATGTAGATAAATTAGGGTGTGTTTGGTATTTTAATTTTCTCATTTTTGGTGGTCAAAATGTTTTGATGTTTTTCTTTATTATGAAAATTGGGTTTCTTAAAAATGAGAAAAAAATCACATCATGACTTTTTAACGGGAGTAGGAAAAATAAGTTTCATTAGTGACATTTCAAGTTCATTGTCTCTTCCCTACTCATCCAATCAGTGATGCAATCAAAATTTTCACTAAGGAGGTTCAAATAAAATTTAACACCCGAACGAGCCAAAGAGGGTTCAATAGCCGGTATATATACATCAAAAAATATTTTTTAGCCATGCATAAAATAGAATAATTATTTTCCATCGAAGAGGGATCGAATGAACCTTTGACCCTAAGTTGCTCCGCCCCTGCGGCCTGCACCCAACGCCTTCACACCCCACCCCCAAATCCCATATCCCCAACTCATATCACCCATACATTATTTTGTTACATTACATATAAATGCTTTTGAAATAATATCTTATTTATTTATTGACCAAACACTAAAAACAATAATAACATACACAATATAATCTCATGAGTGGAATCTAAAAATGGTAGAGTGTACACAAAGTGACATAGCCACATATAGCTGAGGGTGACTGGTCCGACTCCCTTCATGGGAAAATTACGCTATGTATATAGAAAATTGTACGAAATTCATACATATACATTATATCTTAAACACCCTTAACGAAATTTCTGACTTCACCGCTATATACGCAAACCTTAACCCTACCTCATAAAGATAGAAAAATTATTTTCAATATATCCACTTATTTTTCAAGAAAATATTTTTAATAATTTTTGAAAGATGATAAAAAGCTTCTGAAATTACCACAGTATTCCATTTTTACCAGTCTATATATAAAGTACCTAGACAGAAGAAGTTTTGGTCAGTTACTATACAGATAAGAAAATGATGTTCCAAGAAAATGAATCAATGGATTTATTCTTCCAAGATTATATATATGTGGTAAACAAAAGCCAAAGGATAATTCCAAATTGTAGTAACATCATATGATTTTTGGAATTTTATTGCATTTATTTACTATGGGTTAAAAATATTCATTAAAAAATTGACTCAAGGATAACAGTTACAAAAATTAAATAGTAGTTGGGGTCATAGTATCAGAGTTTGAACTTAGTACATATAAAATAATAAATGCACATTATCATTGCATCCAAAATTTCTTCATAATAATAAAATATATCTTTGTTTACTCCGTATAATATATGAATTATTATATTGATTAGCGTTTTAGAAAAATTAAAAATAATATCTATTTATTAGTACTTTTTTAAAAAAAAATGCACACTATATTTTAGTGTTTCAATTAATGAAGTGTTGACTTATAGATCACGTATTAAACCATGAAATAAACATTGTAGCTTATGTCAGAGTACGTTGCCTTCATCATTTTTTATTGTGATCTAAAATCATGTGTGAACGTAAAATATTTTGGGCACATAATTTCCTTTTTTATACTTAAATAACAAAACGTTTAAGGAGAAATAAATCGAAACTTGTAAAAAACGTTTTTATATTGAAGTTATTAGATGTATATATTTTTTAAAACAAAATGTTTAAGGAGAGACATCATAGTTTAAGCTAATACTCTTGTGATTAAGCTATTAAATATCTTTCCAAATGTAGTAATAGTGGCGTGGCGAAATCATATTTATTCGAGCGGACATTGAAAAATTACACTATATAGATAAATAATTTTAATGGCTTCTATATGTAATTATTTATTTAATTATATTTTAGTTTTTTCTTAATAAAAATATTAACCCCACAACTAAAAATAATATATAACTCATGATTAAATTATATATAAATATATTATTTAGTATACAAGAAGTACAAGATGAGAAGAGGTGCAAAGTCGAGAAAGGAATATGTACTTCTAAATTTGTCCGAGCATTCACGAGAGTGTCAGAAAAGCCTAACTCAAAGGTATCTTTCTTCGGATTCGTGGTAAGATTGTTCGAGATTCCTTCATTTTTAATCGTAAATTTTGGATTTGAGTGGGTGTGATTTTTTTTTAAACTTAGGAGCGGTATTCTTAAAAACAACTCACATAATGCGTGATTTAGAATTTAATTGAGTTTTTATTTAAATATCAAATATTGAGCGAAAAATAAAACAGAAGAATAAATTTCTTCATATATCACTTAAGTATTTTCCATAGCCTCATTTCATGTATAAGATATACTTTAACTAGCAATAAAATTCATCATCTTAATTAATTAGTAGCTAATTTAATCATATCATATATATATAAAAGAAAACCCTAGATCCGCTTACGTGGCGCCATCACAAACCAGGATTTCCTTTTAATTTATTTATTTTCAAAATTAGTCTTTCCTTTCATGAAAAGTTGTGACTTTTATAAAAAAAAAATTGTGACTTTTATGAAAAGTTGTGACTTTTATGGAGAGTTGTGACTTTTATGAAGAGTTGCGGCTTTTACGAAGAGTTGCGGCATTTACGAAGAATTGCGACTTTTACGAAGAGTTGCAACTTTTATGAAAAGTTGCAACTTTTATGAAAGTTTGAGACTTTTCCAAAGGGTTGTGACCTTTCCGATAAGGCACAATAAGAATTTGTTCACACTACCCTCTGTTGTCTATAAACAGAGAAATTTCCTCTCATTTTAAAACAACGAAAATTCTGAACTTCTTCTTCTTCTTCTGTACAATTAAATATTCATGTACTTTGCTCTTGTTGGGTGGCTTACTACACCATTGTATTTGTATCAATACACTGCTGAATAGAATCGTTCTATTCTGAGAGGATCTATTCCTTTAAATCTCGGGTACTAGAGGGGAATAATTTCCTTAAGGGGACACTGTGCATTCAGTGGGCTCAATTTTTTCCTTTCTGTTTCATTCTATTGTTACAGATCCTGGTATGTTTTTTTACAGTCATTAGTTTATGTTTATGTTATTAATATAGCACTTTAAGATTTCGGAGGAATACTTTGCTTTAAGATAAAATGTTATTGACAATGTAGAGTATGTATCGAAAATACGGATATTACTGAATAATCATATGTAAGCTTAGTAAAATAATTCAATCTCGTGCGAAGCACGGATAATTTACCTATTTTCTTATAATTCATCATTAAATAAATTTTTGATGTATAGTGATAGAAATTATACGACACATTTTTCTCAGGGTGATGTTATACTTTAATTAAAACTTATTTAATCATATTCAATGTTTATATCGAATAAACATATAAATGAAAAACTTGTATATATCCTGCATTGCATATGGATATTTTTAATTTAAAAATAGTTAGATCGATTATAATACTCACTTTTGCAGATACTTTTAATAGGATCAAGACTGCCTATTAATTTATTTGGTTTCTTCTTAAAACATGCAATTAAATCACTATCTTTCCAAATTATTTATTTAATTAATACACTGTGCTCCATAAAGTTTTTTTTCTTCCACTTTTTCCATCTTTAGTCTTTTTCACTTTTTTCTTTTTTATTTCTTGAGTTTCTAATTGGAGAAAAATGAAAATTACAAATGTTTCAAATTTCTATAGAATCTGATTCTCACTTTTTTGAAGTCTAAAAAGTCTTTAAGTGGGGACTAGCTTTGACTGTTTATCTATCAATAATTCACTACCTTTTTTGCCTTTTAAAAATAGTTATCGTTCCGTTTTAATTTATATGATATAATTTAAAATCCAAAAATCAAACAATAAGAAATTACGGTTTATTTGTATGTCCTTCCAATTGTAAAGTTTCTTTACTTATATTTTTTTTATAATGTATTCTTATAAAATATATGTCTGAGTTCACAATCAAAATAAATAAATGTGACTCACGACGTTTAAATTATATCATATAAATTTAAAAAGGAGGTTTTTTTTTTATTAATATATTTTTTGTTTTTGTTTTTGGTGGTAGGTAATTTAAAGTTGATATTTAGGTCTAGTTCATAGCCTATTTTACTAAAATAAGCTTCCTTTTAAAAAGAAGAATAATTTGGCGATCTCAACAACTACTCCTATATATAAATTACCATGCATTTCATTGAGGTGATACTATTTACGAGTTCGAAAATAATTAATAGAGTAATTTTTTATCTGACTTCAATGCGGATATCAAATACCGAGTGAGAATGGAAATTAAAAATAAAATGAAAGTTATACATTGGATGTTCAATCAAACATATTTAATCCGTTCATTAGTATACATAATATATACATAAATTATGTGTATATAATATATATCTATCGATTTTTTTCTTGAGTAAGCGACTATTTATGTCAATTTCCCTCATAGGGAGCTCGATAAGTTTAAAAGACTAAAATTTAAAACTCATTAACATATATAGTTGATCTTAATTTATTCGAAATTGAAGTGCAGTCTTCTTCTTCTTCTTCATATTATTATTATTATTATTATTATTATTATTGTTATTATTATTATTGTTGTTGTTATTATTATTATTATTATTATTATTGTTGTTGTTGTTGTTATTATTCTAACCAATTTTTGAATTTGAAAATTAGTTTTTTGCGATAAGGTAAGTACACCTATTTCTTTGGCTGAATTTGGATTTCAAACACTTTTTTCCCAATCCTTAGAAAGAGTAGTCGTTATCAATTACTTATTTTTAGAAGAATCTTCCCTCCTCCTTTAAAAATTATACCCGCACTATTTACATCAAATTATATTAATTTATCATAATCAAATAATAAATTAAGGTGACTAGCTCATTGACATGTACATTTAAAGAAGGTTTTAAAATAACGATAAAATTATTTTCGTATGACCACCTATAGGTTATGAATTCACATTATAAAAAAAAAACCACATCAGTCTTTTTTCAAATTCTGCGAGAATATATAATACTTTATATAATGAACTATGACTATCCTCTTATTGACATGTATATTTATTAACTATAGTTAAACAAATACAATATAATTTATTTTCTCTAAAAGTATAACTAATATACATCGATCATATAATTTATTAACTATTTTATTTAATGCTCATAAGTTAACCTCATTTCTAAGTAATTATAGACTTATTAACTATTTTATTTAATGCTCATAAGTTAACCTCATTTCGAAGTAATTATAGACTTTGAAACGTGTCATCTGATTATCATATTTGTATTGGTTAATGAAGCCTAACTAATTCGAATTTATACGGCGTAAAATCATAAATGCAAAAACCATTTTATTATACAAGATTTTTTGAAATATTCAAAAACTCGAACCTGAAATTAATTTAAACTTTAATTTCTTTAAAAAAAATTTACTTTTTTTTTTTGGCCTTTTACATTTCTTTTTTTATGACAACTTTTCAACCATATGGCAAAATCTTTGGATTATATTAGCTTTATATAAAAAAGTTCTTCTCTCACTTTCACTCTTTTAAAAAGCCTTTTGAGTTAAAAATTTCCATTATTTTCTCCCAAATTTTCCAAAAAATCCCAAATGGGCAAAGCAATTAAGTGGTTGAAAGGTTTGTTTGGTATAAAAAAATTACAGATTGATGAAAAGGGTAAAATTGGAACAACATGTTTCGGGCATTCCGGCAGAGACACCACCGCCGTCGCCGCCGTGTCCGACCGGTTGTGTCATAATCCGACGACTATTCCGCCCAACATTACTCCGGCGGAAGCGGCGTGGCTGAGCTCTTTCTACGGTGACGAATCTGATAAGGAACAGAGCAAGCATGCAATTGCGGTGGCTGCTGCCACCGCTGCGGCGGCGGATGCTGCCGTCGCCGCCGCACAAGCGGCGGTGGCGGTGGTTAGATTGACTAGCCAAGGCAGAAGCTCCGCCGTGTTTGGCCGTGAAAAATTGGCTGCAACCAAAATTCAAACGGTGTTTCGTGGTTTTTTGGTAAATTCACTAAATCTTCACAATAATAATTGCTTAATCATTTGTTCATAGAATTAACTTTTTATTTAATGCAACTATTTAATAAAGTACCACTTGTATTTTAAATGAATTAAGGTCTAGTATGGTCATAGTTTTTGAAGTTAAAACTCGAAACTTAAAAATTTGAGTTTTTAAAGATATATTTGGATATACATTTTATTTTGTTTAAGTGAAACGTTTTTGAAAATATTTGAAGATTAAAATTTTAAAATCTAATCAAATTTTATAGTCAAACAGAAGATAAATTTTCGTTATCTATGGTCAAATACTATGATATAATAAATATTTACCTGACTTTTTATATTATTGATTTTGGATTAAAATAATATTTGTTTATTATTTCAACTTCAAACTTTGAAGTATATAATTTGAAGTTCCAAAAATCATTTTTAGAGGTTTTTCAAGTTTTTATTTCTCACAAAATTAAAATTTTATTTTTATCTTTAAATTAAATATGACTCTAACTTTCAAATATTCTTTTTGAATATATATATGATTCATTTCGCCTTCTGTTGTAGCAGGTAATCTGTTTTATTTTTCTAGTTGCTAATAACTTACGGACAAACAATTATTTTATAATTATATTTTAGACGATATGTACATGTTTTTTGATCTCTTAATATATAGAAGTTAAACTCGTATCGTAATTTATTTTTGTTGTTATTGAAATGTTTATAACAGGCGAGAAAGGCATTGAGGGCATTAAAAGGATTAGTAAAATTACAAGCATTGGTTAGGGGTTATTTGGTAAGAAGACAAGCTAATGCTACACTGCATAGTATGCAAGCATTAATGAGAGCACAAGCAAGTGTTCGTGCCCAAAAAAACAAAGGAGGCTTCTTCATTAATCATCAAAATTCTCAATTTCAACCAAGAAAATCACTTGTAAGATCCCTAATCTAGACTCTATGATCTTATTATATGTATATATTTTCGGTTTTTCTTGGAGTAGAGTTTTGGAACAACGGTGAAAGTTGTCTTTGTGTGAGTTATATGTCACATTTTTGAATCGTGAAAGTAGTCACTGGTGCTTGCATTAGGTTCCCACTCCCTGGGGTGCGACCCTTCTTTGAACTATGCGTTGCTTTGTACATCAGACTGTCCTTTTCTTTGAACATAGTTAGAACCAAAATGATAAATCATACAAATGATTATGAGGATGAAGCTCGTATATTATAGGCTCAACTGAATTAGCATTTTCAGGGTAAAATTCTCGTTTACATACTTTTTAGTCCCTATAATTGAAAAATAGTCATTCTCATGGAATGTCAAGTTGAACGAGTGAAACTTCAAGACATTATCATAGAGTTTCACTTGTGCAATTTGAAATTCTAACATAGTGGCTATTTTCTAAAAGGTAGGGCTGAAAAGTGGCTATTTTTCAAAGATAGGGCTGAAAATGGCTAGTGAATGTTTTTCCCCCTTTTTCGATACTAAACATAGAGATGTATAGCGAAAATCTATTAAAATTTCAACAAACATCATGTTAAGTACCACAATTTTCAAAATAAAACAACTTCGATGCTAATACCTTTAATGTTGAGTCTGTCATGTTTAAATTCTGAATCTGCACTCACTTACAGAACTCGTCCTAGATCCGTGTCTCTGACTTTTCAACTTTCTTATAGGAAAAGTTTGAAGAGTCAAGAAGTGGAAGTACAAAACAAATGCCTAGTAGAAGGCTATCATCATCATTTGAGGCTAACAACACAAATGAAGAATGTGCTAAAATTGTAGAAATGGATACTGGAAGGCCCAAATCAAGATCCAGAAGAACAAACACTTGGGCTTCTAATCCATGTGATGATCCATTTGAACAAGTGCTACCTTCATGGGCCTCAGATTGGGCCCAGCAACCATTAGGAACAGCCCAAAGTACACCAAGGTTTGCAAATTCTTGTGGATCTAACACACCAACAGCTAAAAGTGTGTGTGTTGAAAGTCATTATTTTAGGAATAATTATTATGATACTAATAATAATTATTATCCTAATTACATGGCTAAAACACAATCATTTAAGGCTAAATTAAGGTCTCATAGTGCACCAAAACAAAGGCCAGAGTTAGGACCTAAGGTGAAAAAAATATCATTAAATGAAATGATGGAATCTAGGGTTTCATTAAGTGGTGTTAAAATGCAAAGATCATGTTCACAAGCACAAGAAAAAATCAGTATCAATTTCAAGAATGTTGTTATGAGCAAACTTGGAAATTCAACAGAGTTTACTACAAGAGTACAAGAAGGTGAAAGGGACTATTAACAATTGCATCGACTTCAAAATCTGTGGCTTTGGTTAGGTGGATCAAGCCACCACTGCGACCAGTCCAAGACGAGCACGACCGTCATAGAAATGGTGAAAGTTTCATTATAGATAATAGATAGAGAATAGTGAGAGAGAGATAGAACAAAAGGGAATATTTGTTTGTAAAGTTACAAGCATGATGTGACTTAAGATTGCATTGAACTAATTTTCGAGGTTGATTTTTTAGTGTTAGTAAGTGTAATTATTAATACTATAAAAACTTGTTTTATTAGTATTAATAATTGTGTAAATGATTAATCACTTGTTTTCCTCCTATCATTTTTTTAATTTTATGTTCATTTTTCAATGTGCATTTCCATCCAAAAGAATTGTTAGTTGGGACTTTAATGTCAATGATACTTCTTGTCTTTTTTCTGAAAAAACCAATGAGAAAACTAAAATAGTTGTTTGTTTTACTTGTCTAGTTTAGAAAGTTACGAGATAATTTATGACTTAGAACCTAATTTACTCTTATTATTGACTATAATCATTTTCTGACGTATTTTCCTAAAAAATGAATTTATTATTTTCAAAGAGTGATATCGTAAAATTGATATAGCCCTTGTTATGATGGGTATATGTGAGCCAATTTTGTATCGGTAGGAGTATATGTGAGCCTCTTTTATAACGAGGGGTATATCAGCTTTAAATGACAATGTTGAAGGGTATATCAAGCCCTTATCCCTTTTATTTATTATTTTTTAAAAAGTGTGTGAAGTCAATACTAGACAAGTAAAATTAGACGGTAAGATGGATAAATAATTTCCTCAAATTATGTGTTAAAGTAAGTTTCATATTTTGTCACTGCATGAAATTTTGTAGTGGTTGATTTCAAAATTCACAAAATGAGAATAATTGGTCGGAATATCCGGATTGAAGTTTATTATTTTTGGTTGAAAAGGAGATAACTATATAACTTCTTTTTTGTCACTTTTGGTGAGCAAATCATTTCTATTTTATTTTTTTCTTTTGGTTTTAGTATTCTATTTCTTTTGTTTTCAATTTTAAACTTTTTTTTTTGTGTGTTAAAAATTCATCCTGAATTGACTAGTTTCACATTGGTTTATATGAGCAAGTTGCAAGTTCACATTGGATAAATCTTGAGTTAATATCTCAGATAATTACTTAACTAATTGTTCTTTGCACAGAAAGTCACTCAACTTTCTTTTATAGCATCAAAGTCACTCAACTAAAAGTTTTTTTTTTTATAGAAAGTCATTCAACTTTGTTTTATTACTCAAAAGTCACTCAATTAGTGGTATTTCACTTAGAAAGTCACTCAATTATTGATATTTTACTTAGAAAGTCACTCAACCAATTATTATACCTCTTTTTTTTGTCACATAAAATCCATTTCGAGACAACTTCAATCGTATATGCAAGAACTTCAGATAGACACTGAAATTCCGCCATTTTTGCCTAACATATACTTTATGTCAAAAATAATCTATATGTCCATTTAATTAATTTTTATTCTGAAAAATATGTCATAAAAGAAAAATATTGTTTATATTTATACATAAAAGCTGATAATTTCTTCTCTTTTTTATTTTTATTTTTTTTACCATAAACATTTAATGGTAGAATGCTTGATATAATATTTCAACCATTGTAATCAAAAGAAAATCTCACCTTTAAATTATCATAATTTTCACAAAAAAAAAATTCTACTCTATGCCTCTTTGAACTTACTACAAGATACATGGATTTTTACAAATAAAGCCAAAAACAAAATAAAAATTGTAGGGAAGAAAACTTATTTATTTATTTATTAAAATTTAATCCATTCAGAGCCATCAATAAAGCTAAGTGAAATAAAAGGCTTAGCTTCTTGTTCAGTTAATTCTCTACACCATGAAACTCTTCCTGCAAAACTTGCCCCTGGTCCACTACATTTATATTGCCCATAAAATACAGTCCTGTCCAAAAAAAAAAAAAAAAACAATAATTAATAATAATAAAAATCGACAACAACATATTCAATATAATCTTATAAGTGGAAGCTGGAGAGTGTGGTATTTACGAAGATAGAGATTCCAATAGACCTTCAACTCAAGAAACACATATCAAAAGCAGTAACATATTAAACGATAACCATAGTGGAAGGAAACAACAAGTAATAATAAAATTAAACGATAACCATAGTGGAAGGAAACAACAAGTAATAATAAAATTGACGGACAAGATAGTAGAAAAATACTAATAATAATTAAACAAATACAAAGGGAATTAAAATAAAATAAAAAAGTTATCTGCATGAGGGGACCTGTCTATGATAATTAATCAATGATTAGTATTTAAGCATAATTAATACACTGTCTTCATGCATGAAGTCATTAATTATTTCCAATTAAGCTAATTAACCCCTTGTTTCATTATTGTGCATTACAGTTAGGATTATAGTTGATAATTTAGAATATGCTTAGGTTCACATGGAAAGATGCAACTTTTCAACAGTAGATAACAGATGTGACCACACTCTCTACTTTCGACTCGAATTATATTTTGCATAATTAATGTATTGCATAACTAGACATTTAATACGTATATATTATTTAAGATGTCTATAGGAGCTTGATAACTTTGTCTATGTAACCTTGCCCATATTGTTGGTTCTAAACCGATACAAAACGTCATAGTAAATTGATACTCAAGATAAATTAACTCAATTTATGGCAAACAAATTGAACTGAGAGCTTAAATAAAATAGATAAAATTATAAAATTAATGAGGATTTATATAATCGACCTAATAAAAAAAAAATATGAGATATAATTTGTATATGGAGATAGTGGAATATTAGTGAAGGTAGTGGCTATTCTGAAAAAAGTGGTTAATATGACAAATTTCCAATACCATAGTGTATATATAGATATATAGGTAACAGATAAAAAGGACAGCACTGTCCCATGCTTACTATATATTATAACAAAAAGTTAATTTTATAATTTTATTATAATTTGTGGACATATAAACTTTGCCAAACTTTAGTCTATAGTTTATAGTTTGGTTGGTTTTTGGTAATTTTGGCAAGAAAAAATAAACGTATCTAGGTTCTAGATTCTTTTCTTTAATTAAAAAAGTGTAAGGCTATCCATAGCTCAAAAGGTTTAATCTATCTTTTTTTTAAAAATAAAATTAGGTAAGGACTTGCACTATCTTTTGAGTGGTATTAAAAGGTAAACTAAAATAAGGTTTGGATCAATAAACATATCATGATTCTATTTTATTTTATTTTTAGATATATCTTTTGTTTTTAAGAGTTTTTTTAATTCGGTGTTTAATATTTATATTGGAGTCAAGACTAATTTAGATTCACACCGTGTAAGGCTATTAAGAGGGAAACTCTCTATCAGCATTTTTTCTATTCATGTCTCAAATTTGACACCTCTGATTACGGATGGAAGAGATTCATTGCTTGTAATATGTTGGATACTCTTAATGGTACGAAGCATTTTGAGTAAAAACATACTAATTTGATTCAAAACAGACAATATCAAATCACGTTAAGAGTACTTTTAGATTGTTATAGCCCAACAAAATGTGCTCCAATGAAACTATTTACCACGAAAAATCTCGCATATTAACCATATCATTCCGATGCAATAGCGAATCTAGAATTTCTAGAACATGTATGCACCTCTAAAAAAAAAGGAAAAAATAAAGCTAGTGTGAATTGATCCCTAGTCCTCTAGGTAAGTAACTCGAGCTTTAACTTAGTGCACCATTTAACTTTCTTATACCATAAATATCAACAGATAATATTATATACACAAAATATCTAGTTTTGTACAGAAATCACAAGTTCACATGTCCCTAGAAACGTAACATCCATATAAAATTCATAAATTATTTGTAATTAAACGATGTCACGTAAAATGAAACGAGAACTTACATTTCTCTAAGGGGGTCACCCCAATTATGCCACCCTTTAGGTATGATAATGTTGTCCATATATGTGTAAGCAAAGATGACCCTTGAGAAAGGACCCCATGCCCTACCTAGGTACAATGCACCTGAACCTGTGACCTTACAGTTCACAAAACTAAATCCAGTGTCCTCCAACATACTGCTCCTTCCTTGTGCTGTTACTGCACCTGTCACTTGTGCTATTGCATGCAAATGACATCCCTACAGCATCAAAAAAAAACTCACATGATTTTTAATCACATCGAATTTACGTTATATGCACTGATATGTATATGACGTATATAATTATTTGTCCAATTTTAAGAGGTTATAGATATGTGTATGTTGTTCATGTCAATTATATATAAGGTGCAGAAATAACTAGAATTGAAGATGGAAAGTATGAGAAAACGTGTTGTAATGTGTATTGAATCAGAAAGTCGATTATGACACTGACTTTAAGTTATATGTACTGACATATGACATGTACATAAGCAATTATTTGTAAAATTTAAGATGTTATATATATATATATAGCAAATTAGAAAAGATTTATACATGTTGTTCAGATAGATTATATATAATTATAAAAATAGCTAGAATTGAATGCAGAAAATAGGTTAAGCTCCTATATGAAACTATTCGACTCGTAACGAAGTTTCAAACGACAATTTATGAATTTCATGTAGTAAAAACTAAAGGGGACGGACATGTTATATATTAGACGTACGATATAATAAATATCATAAATACAGATCGATTCACAAGCAAAAAGATCAAAAGTGCACTATTTGAAAAATTGTAGATTGAATGTGCTTAACTATAGATATATAAGAACCAAAATCAGAAATTCATCAATGTTTCAAGGACTAAAAGCGAAAATTTCCTTGGTTTCTAAAAATATTCTTAATTCGCACAAATATCCAGTTGGGTTTACTATTCATAAACTTTCTTAGCCGATATATATAGATTATACATCTATGATATATTCATCAACTATTTTAAATTTAATCAGATAAATAAATCGCGGAGATCGAAAGAAGTGATTAATTACCTCAAAGAAAGAAAGTCCATTGCCAAAGATGAAATCCACAGAGCCTTCAATATAACAATCTTTATAATAATGTCTACCCAAATGATCATAAAGTGTATCTTGTGCCCCCAAAAATTTGCACCCTACAAAGGCTGCTGTATCTGCTGATATTCTAAATGCTACTGCTTGTTTTCCTATGGCTCCTGGTGGTGGCACTGGTGTTGTGTTCTGCGTTTTAATCACAAGTTTAAGTTTTATGTATTGACAATAATGTAAAAAAATAATTAAAATGTAGATGAATACATATTGAATCCTTTAAAAGTAGCATATTTTTGGAGGATTTGACACGGTCCCGAGCAACATTAGTTGAGGATTGACCACATGTTGACTAGTTTTTGAAGTTAAATTGAATTAGTTGTCGATCTTTTTAAGAGTCAATTTGACTCAATATAATATTCTTACTATTAAAATTTTTACTATCAGTTGCAATTTGTCGTATGTCAATATGGTGAAAAAAAATACATTTTAAAATATTGATCAAAGTTAATATAGTTTGACTCCCCAATAACACAACATGACAACTAATTCGGAATGAAGAGTGAAATAAAATTGCACATATAATGATATAAATGAAACAAGAGCCTGACATAACTAGTAAAGTTGTTGTCCTGTAATCAAGAAGTCACATGATCGAACTGTTGAAAAGAGTGATGTACATTAGACTTTTATGATATGATATTTTCTCGAACACCGTGTATAGCGGAAGCTTAGTTGGATTCCAACTTTGTATTTTATTTAAAAGCAACCAACAAAGAGTTAATGTATTGTACCTTGAAAGTAATATTTTTGGCTTGGAAATAAGGTGAATTAACAGCAAAAGTAGCTGAACCAAAAGTGCCAAGGGGTTTTCCATTTGGGCCAATAGTTTGTGCTGTATCTCCATATTGAATTATTGTATTATCTGCTCCTTCTCCTTCTATGGTTATAAATGATTTAAATGGTGGTATAATTACTTTCTCCCTGCAAAAAATAAAAATAAAAATCAATTTATAAATAAATGAAAAAAATAAAAATAAAAATACATCATCTTAAAGAAATATAAAGGCCAGCTCAAGCCACTAAGCTCTCATAATGCACGGGTTTGAGGAGTGGTCGAATCACATTGAGTCTTATGTACACAACACACCTTACTTTTCAATTCAGTAAGAAATTTTTGCAGCTTGAACTTATAACTTCTAATTATGCATAAGACAACCTTTATTGTTGCGTCAATGACTATTTTGGAGAATATATAATGGAAGAAAAATAAAACTTTGGAGTGAAAAGACATTATGTATCTTGTACAAAATATGAAAGTCAGCTCGATGCATTGAGCTTTCGCCATGTGCAGATCTCAAAAAAAAAAAAAGTTTGATCACATTAAGTTTTATGTATCTAGAGATTGTTTTTGCTGTTTAAACTCGTAATCTTCTTATCACACGACAATAATTTAACTACTCATAGAAAAGAACATTTTGTATGTGATCACAAGACTATAAAATGACAAAAAGCAAAGGACAGGTACAAAAAGCAAAATTCTATTCATCACACAATTCTCCATGAATTGACAATTGACCACAAATGTTGTGTTTGGGACAAAACATTTATCCAACATGTGAAGCTACGAAAAGACAGATCAACAAAGTAAAAAATGACATTACACCAAAAGACAAAACACTTTTTGAGGATAAAAACCTAAAACTCAATAAATTTACCTATTGCTAAATTTTATGTCTTTCTTTTCCCTCTTATTTTGGAAAAAAAAAATTAGTACAAAGGTCTTCACCAATTGAGCTACTCAAAAAGGGAAAAAAATCAATGGAAAACCACATAATGTAGATGTATCAATAGCATATTCAATTTCAAGAATTGAAAAAAGAAAAACGATCAACTTGCATGCGACTCAACTATTACTTAATAAAAAATTTCAAGATACGCATAAACTGATTCACACAACAGACATGTACCAATGACAGCCACTCATCCAACTACCTAATTTCCAAAATTAAAACAATAAGAGTCAGTTTACACGCACCTCAAACAACTACTCATGAAATAATCAATATTACTATGATAAAATCACTAATTTCCTAATTTGATGGAAAATTAGTGATTTTCTAGTAGTGCGTAAACACAAACTAACACGAACACCACTGTTATAAAAAATAATATAAAAAAATGCGCGACTTACGTGTAAATTCCTGCATGGATTTTAATAACAACTCTAATAAGATTGATAAATGGAAGAGAATCAATGGCTTCTTGAATTGAAGTAAAATCTCCATGAGAAGGATTTTTGTCAACAATAAGTGTATATGAAGGGAACAACTTATTTTTTGCTGTCTTAAAAAGTGAATGTTTTAAGCTTCCAACAAATTGTACCCATTGCATAAATTGTTGTTCAGAATGTTGAACTTGTGTCATGTTCACATTTAATTGCTTCTTTTTTGGCCTAAGACCTTTTGTGTGACAATAAATTAAGTCAAAATTGATGAGAAGAAGAAGAAGAAGAAATGGTTTAAAATTTGGCATTGTTGTTATAGGTAGTAAATTAAAGTACTATCTAGCTATCAAATGAGAATAAAAAGAGGAAAAAACAAAAAAAGTGTTTAAAGAGAGAGATGTTTGAAATGTATTGCAAGTTGGCTATATATACATAAATTAGATGTGTGTTTCTATGTGTGGTTTTGGGGAGTTCAAGTGGTTTTGAGTAATGAGTCATATATCATTGTTTTTTTTATTAAAAAAAAATAACGATGTTTCGATCAGCTTACATGTATCTCGATTATTTTTTTAATGGTTTGAATATTGAATAACTATGTCTATCGAGATGTAAGCAAATGAATTGAAATCACCTAAGGTTTTATGCATTTACGTTTGCACTATGATTGATAACTCTATGATAATATGTACTTAAGCGGATCAAAATTAAAGAAGTACTTATTTCTTTCGGACAAGTTTATGTGATCTTATTTCCGTATTGGTCGTTTAAAAAGGATGATCGTTTTCTAATTTCAACTTCAAGTTTTATTCTTAATTACATGTTTTTGTGGTTACACAAATATTATGATAGTTAATTAGACAACAGTTTCAAGAATCTTATAGCCACACAAATGTTATGACATATATAAGATCAATAACTTTCAGAAAAATCATTTATTTTTCTAAATTTCTAACTCAATTAAATAGGTTCACATAAATTGATCCAAACAGAAGGAATAATATTTTCTACATTACCAATATTTGAACCCCGATTTGTCATAGTTTTCCTCCACTTCATTGAAGTTCAGACAAACTCTTAAAGAATATGACACAGTCAACTTTTTCCATGATACAATTTTTATCAAAAAATTATACTATATATATATATGTATATGAACTAAATATTGAATTCCCTTAACGTCTTGTATGTTTTCTTTTTCTTTTATTGTTTTAATCTATATTAATAAAAATTCTGACTCCGTTATTATTTGACAAATTGAGAATAATAATGAGTCATCTTTTAGGTAGAAAGTGGTACAAATTGGAGAATCATGAGTCATGACATAGGATTGAGAGTGTCACGGGTGCTTCCACTGAAATGAATGCAAGAAAAGTTGGGGGTGGGTGGGTAGGGTGGTTTATAGGGGTGGTGGGGTGTTCACAAGAAAGAATTTTGGCCACAATTTATGGTTATTTAATTAAGAAAGAAGTATTGAAAATACCTTTAAATTTGACGTGAATTATAAGTTTCATTTCTGAACTAGTAAAACTAGTGACAGTTTAAAAACATTATTCTACTTGACTAACTGAACTTAAAATATACGATCGATCTTGTAACATGAGTGAAATGGACTCCTAATTCTCATTTGTTTAGGAGTGTTTTCAACACTTCTCTCGATTTTTCATTAAACAGATTCATGCTTTTACAAGAATTTATGACCACTTGATATGTCATGGAGCATATCGGAGATGTATCTAAGTTTAGTTAGTCAAATAGATGAATATTTTTAAGACTGCCAATAGTTTAAAGACGAAACTAATAATTTGCGTCAAATTTACGAGTATTTTTAATATTTTATCTTTTTACTTAATATAAAGAACTCTTTTTTTTACCTTTTTTTTTTTGCTTTTTTGTTGTTTGGTAGCTCCCGTGAGTGTTCTTTCTGTTGCTGCATGTATGGAAAGTGAATATATTCCCATGAGTAAAATGATTTTGTGTACTTTTATTTAGGTATTTTTACTATTTTAGCTTAAACTAATTGCCTTTTCATAATTAATTAAATAGCCACTATACAGTAAAATAATAGATTAATCAAGTCTCCTGCATAGTACATTTTATTGCTTATTTATGGAATTTAACTTATATTAACTAAAAGTTTAATCAGAAACATCCGGAAAATCTCATAAAATCTTACTGTGTACTAGACACTAAAAAATAACAAAAATTACACTTCAAAAGTTGCACAAAACTCTTGTAACAGATCAAAAATAACGAAATAGTAAAGTTGCAGCACCAAATACGAATCCCCGTCAAATCAAACAAAAGTAATTTGTTAAATATTTGATGGGACCAAAATTATTTACTTTTGTTAAATTTAAAGGACCAAACTAGTTATGGATATATTTTAACCTACCACAAAAAAAATTTAAAATTTGATTATTTTTGTTATTATCTAGCATGATGCACAAAAAGAGAAATTCAAATGCTAATGGATGATCAGAAAAGAACAATAATTTTGGAATGTAGTAGTTGGGAAAGTAAAAGACTAATATAAGATAAAGTACCCTTATTCATTGTAGGTATTAAATAATTTAAAAGGTACTGTTCTTTTTTATAAAAAAAATCTATTTGATGTGCGATTAATTCAAATTTGTATAGTATAAGATTCATTAAATGAAAAAATACTTCTTATCTAGACTTTTTATTTTATTTTCAAGCTCAAATTTGAAACCTCTAATAAAAGATAAAAGATTCTTATTTAGTCCATTGCAGTTTTATAGATAAAACTTTAGTGTGAAATGGATGAACTTCAAGTGTCTAAATTCTTTTGAAAATGATCAAGCATATCACTTGATATAGACGACTTCTGTTTTTTCGTTGGTCTACAATCTTGACCTAACGATCAAGCTCGAAACACAACTAGATAGGCAATTAGTGAAGAGAGGATTGGCATTTTAACTATTGTTTAAAATTATCATCAAGGTTGGAGCTCCATTAGGAAGTAAAATCTAAATCCAAATAATACTAAATAAAAAATATAATGAAGGACAAAGTACTAAAATTTAATAATTTTTCTAATCCTAAATGAGACCTTTAATTAAATATTGCTTATTGTTAAACTATTTTGGAGAAAGGAGACAAAATATTGGAACGATATTAGATTCTAAATGAAATTAGGAACTTATTGATTAGATTATAAAAAGAAAATATGTACACTAAATTTTCATGTGTAAAGTTTGGACTGGATCACAAAGATTTATTAATTAAATTATAAAAAGGATAGCTTTTGTTATACATAAAAAAAATAATCAAGAAAAAGGTCAAATCATAAGAATTTATCGATTAAATTATGTTGTTAAGATATATGAAATTGAGAACAAAAAATTACCTTTTTGTGAGTTTTTGGAAGCCAATCATTTCTCTTGACTCTTGGAATTATCTACAAACTACTTTCACAGGTGGAAAAATATACTAATCAAAGATATATATATATATATATATATATATATATATAAAGTATATATATATTTGGCATTTTTCATAAAATAAATCAATTTAAAAAGGATATCCATTGAAAAAATATTTCCACTATTGTTTCTTTTGCCACCATATGCAGCACTAAAGCAAATTTAAATAATTAGAGTCGGTTTGGATTAGTTGATAAATTTTAAGTACTGAAAATTGAGATATCTGATTAAACGTAAAGGGGTACGTACATTCCATTACAACCCTTGGTATCTACCTGGCTACGCATCTTGTATTATAAATATGTATTTTTTTAAATGATAAAGAGTGTTATTTTATTTAATAAATCAAACTTTTAGATTGATCACACAATTCAATACGATACTTGTACTATACTATTGGTCATTGTTGTTACAACTTATGGGCTGTGGCAAGGCCCAACATTATGAATGAAGCCCAATACAAGCAAACATATATATCAGGCCCAATATTGTCCAGCTTGAAGACTCAAATCTCTTAAATAATAAAATAATAAAAAAACATTCTATATTAAATTTTACTATACATTTTTCTGATTTAGCAATAAATAACCTGTTTTTTTCCTTGAATAACTCTTAATAAATTAAGAAAATTTTGACTTGATTTCTTAATATACCAAGAATCATAGACTATAAAATCCACTGAATTTTCCATCTTTACATTAATAAACCTATATTCAACTTGGGTGAATTTTTTTTCAGCAAATACATCTCAGAATAATAAAGCCAAGCATATTAGTTGTCCCATTAAGATATTCTAACATTTATTTTTTTATTGTTATAAGGATTATAATTAGATCTTTGAATGATTTTTTGTCGGACATAAATAAGAATTAGTCGAGTCAATATACTTCATGAAAGACGTATCTAAATAAAGTGATTGTAGTGTATCCTCATCAGATGATTAAAATTGGGAAAGAAACAGTGTTTACTTCATCTGTCGACCCAAGCCTGCACCTCTTGCGTCATGATACACACTTTGTAGGATTACATTAAATATGTTATTGTTATTAGGGGAAAATTAACTTATTTATCTAACGAGAACAAAAAATCAGTAAAATTCACAAATAATCGCTTTTCAACTATTGTAATTACAAAATTGTCCTGTCATAGAGTTTCAAATTCACTATATGAAACTAGATGATATTATCATAAAAAGTTTCATCTACATAATTTAGAATTCCATAATAGTGCATCTTTGAAATACATGACTGAAAAGTGATTACACCCCCAACAATTGTAGGCCCAAGTCTTGGCCCTTCTTAGTGACACACACACATATATCCAAGAATCCAACCATTTCTGTATGAAAGATTCTGAAACTACCTTGTCACTTATTTTTACCACAAATTTCAAAAAAAATTATTTTTTTCTTAAAATCTATGTCAAATTAAACTAATTCATATAAAATTGGACGGAAAGAAGATTATTTTTGTTCATTTTCATGCCTAAAAAGCCCTTCAAAATACACAATCGACATTGGAAAACTCACTATAACATAAAAGACTCAACTTTCTTGCTCAAACTTCACCTTAAGACCATTTTCATCAAAAAAAATAATAATCAAGAATCTATGACCAAATTTCAAGAAACTAAAATCAAATGACAAAGTTAACATTTTTCACCTTCATAGTACTAGCCACTTCAATTTCCTTTATTTTCTTGGAAACCCCACCAAAATCTTACTATCACACTTTGTTCATATCTGATTCTTTTTCTGATAATTCCTCTATAGCAAATCATCTTTATACCTTAACTAAGAGACCCCATGTTGCTGGTTCTCAAGCTAATGCTGATGCAGCAGCTTATGTTCTGTCAATTTTCACTTCTTGTAACATACCATCACATGTAACATCCTATGATGTTGCCTTAACTTATCCTCTCTCAAGGTCTTTAACCCTAAAATCTTCAGAAAAAACAATAAAGTTTGGTCTTTTTCAAGAGATTTATGATGGTGATCCATATGCAGAGGTTGCAAATGAAGTATTACCTACCTTTCATGCTTATGCTAGATCAGGTATTGTTAATTGTACTTTCGTTTCAATTTGTTTGTCTGATTTTAACTTGGCACGGAGTTTAAGATCGTTTCAATTTGTTTGTCTGATTTTAACTTGGCGCGAAGTTTAAGAAAGTAACGAAGATTTTTGAATCTCGTGATCTTAAACTAAAGATACCTGGTAGAATGTATCATAAGGAGTTGCCAAAAAAGGAAAGAGATATTCTTTTGGAAAAGGACGGAAAGGAAATTAAGACAAACAAATTGAAATGGAAGGGGTATAAAATACATTCAAGTCTTTTGAATTTACTAAGTGGTTTATGAATCTTGAAATTGAGTTTGAAGGATTTTATTTTAGTTTAATTTCATCCTTGATATGATAGATAGGGTTGATTTCTTTGGAAATCATAAGCAATTAAACTGAAAATCATTTGAGAGAGATCTTTGATCATAGGGTGAAATCATAGAGTCGAGAATAGAAGAGCGACATTCTTGAATGTTGCCACTTGTGTGGCTTGGTTGAATTTGGGAGATAGTACTGTTATTATTCTTCCGTTTGCTCGTGAAAGAGACTTTAACAATCTTCAAGAAATATGGTTATGTTAAGTCAAGCAAGTGTCATTTTGGTTTGGTAGTATAATTATCGTTTGTGAAGGCTACCTCTTGTCTGGCTTAGTTGAATCCCGTAGACAGTATTGTTATTGTTCTTTAGTTTGCTCGTGAAAGAGACTTCAACTATCCTCTAGAAACGTGGCTATGTTAAGTCAAAACAAGTGTCATTTTGGTTTTGTAGTGTTATTCTTATTATCCATATTCTAACAATTTGAAAACATTTTGATTTTATTCAACAAATATTAAGTCATGAACTCGTAATTTTATAATGAATTTTAGCACTTTAGTACCTTAAAGGTTGAACTTGTAAAATTTTATGTATTGGATCCGCCTGATCAGGTACTGCGACTGGTCCTGTGGTATATGCAAATTACGGGCGTGTGGAGGACTATGCGACATTGAGAGAAATGGGAGTTAATGTATCTAATACTGTTGTATTGGCAAGATATGGGAAGATATACAGGGGAGACATTGTACATAATGCTCATGCTGTTGGTGCAATAGGGGTGTTAATTTTTACTGATAAAAAGGACTATGGTGGCGATAAATGGTTTCCGGACGATAAGTGGATGCCACCAAGTGGAGTTCAAGTTGGATCAGTGTATGATGGAATTGGTGATCCTACAACACCAGGGTGGCCTAGTACTGGAGAATGTGAGAGATTATCAGACGAGGAAGTTGACGAAGGAGGAAATGTACCATTGATACCGTCGTTGCCAATTTCTTGGGCTGATGGAGATGCAATCATAAAGACTATTGGTGGAAAAGTAGCAAATGTGGATTGGCAAGGAGGAAAAGATAGTCCTATTTATAGAGTTGGGCCGGGACCTGCAATTGCAAATCTCTCTTATGAAGTAAGTAACTATGCTGTTTCATTTTATGTGAAGGTGTTGACTGGACGGAGAACTTTGTGGTCTTAAACATGTCATGACATTCCGTTAGCTATAAAAGAATGTCACTAAGGAATTGGGAAGTTTAAATTTAAATTGTTTCTAAATTTAGAGAAGTGTCACTCTTGTTGGAACAGACTAAAAACGAAAGAATTCATGTAAAATGGAACAACTCTTCTCTATTTTCTCTATTGAACTGTAAAAAGCACTTTATAGTAGCGACACAGATTCATCACAACATATGACTAGTCAACGGGGAAAATGAAGGCTAACCTGTTTTGGTTGTTATGACTAGCAAGAATCGGTAGGTTCTTTCAGTGCACTTTGATCCTTCTTACAGAGACTATTTTTTGTATAAGTTATGAGGGAATATGTGAAAGACTAGGCTTTGTAAGTGATCATCAGAACTGACCGTCATTTGTTTATGTCATCTGGTTCACCCTTCCCTTTAGAAAGAATAAAGAGTAGTAGTCTACACGTCAATTTGGGATTGTTGAATGGTTGTAAGTTCTGCAGGGACAACAAGTCATAAGCACAATCCAAAATGTTATTGCAGTTATAGAAGGAGAAGAAGAACCTGATCGGTACGCCTCTCTAACTTTAAACTTTTCATGAGTTATTTGACTTCACTTCAGCTAGGAAATGTAGTACTGTGATATATATATCACAGTATTAGAATGAAATTGGTTGGAATAGAATAGAATTAATTTTGTATAATCGACCTCAGGACTGAGGCTTAGCTGGTCATTCGAATGATTGACGAGTTGGGATCGGTTACCATAAAACAAAGGAATAATTATATAACTTAGTGAAGCATAAAACAGGATGACTAAAAATATATGCTAGGAAATGTTAGTGTTGCTCAAGGGAAGATGTGTCCAGGTTTGTTATACTAGGTAATCATCGCGATGCGTGGACATTTGGAGCTGTTGATCCGAATAGTGGCACAGCATCCCTACTTGAGGTATTATTTCTCCAGAGAACTTACCTAAAACTTCAAGTTCTAGATTTCATGAATCAAATATGTATATACATATATAAACTGACGATTACCTGGTTTACTTGTGAAATGCAGATTGCACAAAGGCTCGAAAAGCTGCAAAAAAGAGGGTGGAGACCGCGAAGAACAATCATCTTATGCAACTGGGACGCTGAGGAGTATGGCCTGGTGACCCTTCATCTCTTCTCTTTGTCAAACACGAGCATATTCGTATAACAAACAAAGCTTTTATGTCACAAGAACATACAATGACATTAACTAAACGTTAACAACCTGCTCATTTCAGATAGGTTCAACAGAATGGGTTGAAGAAAATAGGGAAATGCTAGCTGCAAGGGTCGTCGCCTACTTGAACGTTGATTGTGCTGTTCAAGCAGGAGATTTTCGAGCCTCTGCAACACCACAGCTTGATGAACTAATCATACAAGCTGCTCAGCAGGTATTGATCCTGATTATCCCCCAAAAAAATGTACAACACCACAGTTATGTGCACGAAAGCAACGTCAACGTTCCACATTTTATAGTGTTTGCAGATCAATTTGAACTTGTATTCTTATGTGCAACTAGTTATCGTGATCTTCGACTCATCTTAAACTAACTTCTTCTTTGAAGGTCCAAGACCCCGATAACTCCTCACAAACTATTTACCAATCTTGGCTCGCTTCTGGCAACGATACAACAGTAAAGGTGAGAGTGGTAAAGTGATTGCCTAAGTTTAGATGTCATCTTAATTGACACCTTAATGTTTCGTTTAAGAGCCGACAACTTTGAAAAAGATCAGGCAGACTAATCCGGATTATCTATTTTCATGTAGCTCGGGAGATTAGGAGGATCTGGATCGGATTATGCGGCATTTGTTCAACACATTGGAGCTCCAGCAGTAGACATGTCTTTTGGACAAGGTACCATGATATTAGTTACCTCAAAAAGCATGTCCAGTTATTTTTATTGCAGAAACTGCTTTAAGTATAGTCATTTGACATTTTGTCTACAGGTTACCCAGTATACCACTCGATGTACGATGACTTCGTTTGGATGAAGAAATTTGGAGACCCGATGTTTCATAGGCATGTAGCAGGTTTGTTACGCCTTTTTTCCAGATTGCTATATGCTGCATCTTGAATATCTGAGCGAGATTGTTTGTTCCCATTATATGCTAAAACTTGCTATTAAGTAGAAAAGCAAATGTAGATGACAAATTTAAGATGTCACATACAGTTATTTATTGTCATATATCAAGCACATTATATTGCTCGGACTGGTCAAAAATGGTGTTGGGTCCGTATCAGATACTCAAAAGTAGTGTATTTTTGGAGGATACGGAATGCAGCAACATTTTTGGAGAGTGCGAGTGACATAACAAGCACATATTATGTGCATATTTCTGTGCTTGGGAGTTTTTGATGATTAAATAAACCAAGATTTTACAATGACTACAATTTTAGAGAGACGCGAAGCAAAAGCCTATGGGGTCACTTCTGTAACTGGATAACTAGCACCAACGAGTAACTATTAATCCTGTTATACATAAAAAAGTAACTGTTATGCCATGCTATCTTGTAACGAATCATTGCTATTGTTCCATTTGACTGTCCAGCAAATACCTTGTTTTTCATCATGGATCGAT
The DNA here is from genome assembly GCA_029582245.1 of Solanum etuberosum. Classification (NCBI taxonomy): domain Eukaryota; kingdom Viridiplantae; phylum Streptophyta; class Magnoliopsida; order Solanales; family Solanaceae; genus Solanum; species Solanum etuberosum. The sequence goes on along the minus strand of JAJONR010001272.1, from coordinate 104,956 downwards.
CTAATTTTATAACTACTTTTACAGTGGCAAGCATATGGGGTTTTGTAGCTCTTCGACTTGCAGACGATGAAGTTTTGCCTTTTAATTACCTATCGTACGCGTATGAGCTCCAGGTATTGTTGAATCGTCAGCTTAGCTACAAATGAAATGTCACTAATGTTCTCAATATTTGTGAAACAGAAAAGTGCAGAATACTTGGAAGCTGAAATATCAGACAAGTGCATTTCACTTGTTCCTTTGTATGCTTCTATTGAAAAACTCAGAAAAGCAACCACAAGAATTAAGAACGACATAAAGGTACGACACGAGTTCTATTATAGAATATACGATTTGTAACAGCTTAAGCTTTTAGATGAACTGATCACACAATTTAACAGTAATACTTAAGATTGCTCGCATGGATTTAACCTGTAGGCACTCAAAGCAAAAAGAAGTCGTGCATCAGTGAGAGAGCTGAACGATAGACTAATAATGACAGAACGAGCATTCACAGACAGAGATGGGCTTTCTTCAAGGACATGGTACAAACATTTGGTAAGAAGTCATCTTTCAATCCTGCTCTGATACCAAATGATATCACGTAGTTATTCATTTCATGAAAAATAAGATCTAAGTGCAACAACTTTTTACTCAGATTTACGCGCCAGCAAAACACAATGACTATGGATCTAACTCATTTCCCGGTATATCTGACGCTATTGAGAATGCCAAGAGCCTGGATTCTTCAGACTCGTGGCATTCTGTACAACACGAAGTTTGGCGAGTTGCTCGAGCCATCACACAAGCATCACTAGTCCTCAACGGTCGACTAACATGAATCTTTGTATTATCATTTTCAATCTTATTATGTTCAAAAATAAATTAACAAAGTATTTGTATGGTTTCACAATCTTGGTTTTAACATAGTTTATAAAATTTTTGTTAAAGATCATCCTGCATTTTCTTCCTCAAGAAAAATGTCTATCAATTGATCCTTACGGTTAATATCTCCATTTTTCACGAAATTGATTCTTATGAACAGCTTGTTGACAAAAATGACAGATGTACATATCAAAACTCTGTATTTGTAAATGTTTATGATAAAAAATTACCTATAATTAATCTATAAGCGACCTAATTATGTAAATGTTTTGTATATATCAATGCATAGAACTTAAATCATAAAATATCAATCAAAACTTTGTGTTTAAAGATTAACACTTTATGATAGGGATTCAAATTTCCCTAGCTCAAATTTGAAACATCTAACGATGACAACAACAATAACAACAAATAAACAATATGATTACATATACAGTATGATCTTACAAGTGAGATTTAAAGAAGTTGGACCATATCCAAACTTCTATTTTTGATTGCCTTGATAACGAATGATATTGAGTCTAGGGCTTCCAAATTCTCCTAGCTCAAATTCGAAACATTTAGCAGTGACGACAACATACACCTAAACAATGTGATCTTACAAGTGGAATCTAGAAAAAGTATATGGTCTATGGATAACATATACATGTGACCAACACTTTCTCTAGATCTAACATCTCTATCAATTTTTTATTTTTTTTTCATTGATCGATACTAACTCACCTACTCCTACCTTATCCAAAAGGGCCGATGCCTAATTCCCCGTCCCACTACTCATTCCTTCCTAACTTCCCTACAAGTGAAATCTGGAAAAGCTGGACCCTTTCCATACCTTACACCTAACTTGACTTATATGAGATAAAAAGACCATTTTCGATATACTCTTAGCTCAAGTAAAGCCTTTTCAAACCCTGAGACATTTTAGTATAAAAAAAACTTTCATCATTCACAACATATCTCGTGCATGAAAATAGAACAAAACAGTATCTAAACTAAGAGAGGGAAAAAATACATTTTTATTTATCAAACAAAAGTTATACAACACAGAGAACAGATCTTCCATTTCCATTTCCCCTCTAAATTCTGCATAAAATCACCAAACATTACCAGATTCTTCAATATTTACATTAACAATTTAGATCATTCAATATCAAAATCTAAGATTCATCAATCGGATTCTCTTCCGGTTCATCAAAATTAGGGTCATTTGCATCAACAACAACATCAGCTTCTTCTTTCTTAGAAGAATAACTTCCGTCGCCGGCCCAAGTAAACTTTCCACCATGGCCACCTTTCTTCGGAGATCCACTTATTCCGGTGGCCGATCGCCGGTCCTTCCTCGCATCTTGGCTTGATTTGGGGGTAATTTTGGAACTTTTTGATGTATTCTTCATAGTGAATTTATTTTTTCAGTGAGATTTTCGTGTGTGAATTATTGGGGTTTTGGGGAGACTATATAAAGAGGAAAATGGGATGATATTTAATTTTTGGTCCTTTGAGTATTGATAAATTTTAATTTTAGTCCTTGTAATATTGGATTAAATATATTTAACCTTCGATTAATTCAAATGTGTGTAGTTGGTCTTTTTACGTAGAAACTAGAAAACATGTAACAAGGTGTGGTATAAATCACCGAATTATCGAATCAAATTGGGATTTATCGTATCAAATCGCACTTCAAAAATTTGATATTTGATATTTATTTTTGATTATCGAAATCGAACTTTGGATATATCGAATTGAATATTGAACGTTCATCCTACTTGTAACTTAGATTACATGTATGTTTGATATGAAGTAAGGGGAAAAGCCTTGAAAATCTACTGAATTTCTTAATTATTTTTCAGTGTTTAGTAAGTACATGAAGATATATTATTTTAAAAATATTTATATATAATCTAGTCAAATATCTATGAAGTGGAGAGTGAAGGTGTGATGACAGAGTATGGGGTGGTCAAGGATTGAAAGTCCAAGCATCTGAATTATTATTTATAAAAATATTTTTTTTTCAATTTCGTTAAATAAGTAATTTTTTTCATTACTATGAAACATTTCCTAGATTGATCAACCTAATATAAGAACATTTATAGGTATATATTGCCATCAAATCCATAATAACAGTATGAAATTAACGTAACACGAGAGTAATTAAGTGGTTTAACAATAAATAATCATCACAAATTTGTAAATATTCATATATAAAAGGATTAAAAGTGCATGTTTCAATTACTTTAAGTCAAATTTAAATAAGTAAAATATTGTAGGGACTAAAATAAAAAATAATTAATATCTAAGGGACTAGAAATTATATTAATATTTGGTTCTGTCACGTGACTTTGACATGTCCCGTGGATAATTGGATAAGAACAAACTTTGGATTGTTATAAACAAGGGACTGTACAATGACTACAAATAAATACTCCAAATTAATTATCTTATTTAATAATATATATATATATATATAAAAATAAATTTGGCTCTATTTGTAATTTATATGTCTAAAATAATGTTGTGTTTGTACACGTATTTTTAGCTAATTTATCTTTTATATTTCCATTGATAATGTATATCGAGTAACTCTATCAACTAAAATTTGACCAGATGATCGAAATATTTCTTATCTTTTTTCACCAACACACATTGAATAACTCTTAAATCATAACTCTATCAACTAAGATTTAGCTGGATAGAAGAAATCAAGTGATAATTTATTAGATTTTCAATTTCATATAAATAGTTTATAGGATTTTATGACATGGCATGAGTTTAAATGACTAATGAAAAAAATTTACTCCCTTAACTTGTGAGAAAACACAATAATAGATTTGTTATAGGTGAATATTCTTTTGTGAATCATATCCAATAATTATAAGATTTTTGATCTTCAATTTCATCAATCAATCTTTTAAATTTCCTCGACTAAAAATAATTCTAGTTTTTGCTAAAATAATTTTTTTTCCCTCTTTAACATGAAAGTTATCCTTTCTCGTATATTATAGTGCTATTTTGGTATATTAACAGAAAATACAAAACTACTATACTGCTAAAATATTTTGATTTTTCGTCGTTAAACGAAAAGATTTTTATAAAAATAAAAATGATAGCTATAATGAAGATCGATGAAAGACAAAGACACATGTATATTAAAAGTTATATTATATTATTTATTTACCAACTTTATTTCTTTATATTTTGATATCTTATAGTGAAAATTCTGACTTTATTATTAAATATAAATTTATGAATTATCAAAATTGACTACAAGTTAAATACTTTTAAAAATAGAAATATTACTTGGTGTGTCAAGCAAGAAAATAAATTATGCAAAAATGAGAAATTCCTTGCAAATGAAGGCTCAAATAAGAAAGTTCATAAAAAATTATAGGTCAAAGGAATTGAGTGGATCAATTCATCCCGAGACCTATAGTTTAACTTAAGTAATTGTAGAAAACATACATAAAAAAAATAAAAAAATAAAAAATCAATTTTTTCTTACTTTTTAAATATTAAATATTTATATTGAAATCAATTATCTTCGATTTTTGCATCAAAATGCAAGTGAAATTCATTTAAACCATTTGAAAAAAGAATCGTTCTACTCCCTTAACACTCTAAGTCGTATTTTCTTTTATACTCTCTTAAGAAAATACTCATTTCATTTACTTTTAATTGTCATGATTTTCTTTTATAGAGTCAAACGATAAGAACTATGACTAACATTTTATGATATATTTTTTTCATCATATTAATGAATATCTAATTGTTTAAAATATCGAATTAATGTAATCTAATTTAACTTTGAAAATTAGTCAAATTGACTTTCGAAAAACGCAACATTACAGTTAATAGTGGATAGATGGAGTAATAATTAAGAGATATTTTTTTTATTATTTTAATTCGTATTTATGTCTTTAAGTTATAATCTTTCTTCGTTAAAATCACAATTTGAGATGAAGCTCGTATGGACCCTTACAACGCGAATATGGATTAGTCTGACTCCAATACAGGTACCCGATTAAAAACATGATGACATGGCATCCTCTCATTGGCAAATACAAAAAAGGGCCAAAATTGCCAAATTGATGCCCTAGCTCATATCCTAAATCCCTAAAACAAAAAACCTAAAGACCAAAAGCCCCACAAAAAAAGAAAGAGAAAAAATAAAAACCCAAACACAACTTATAATAAAGCTTTATAAAGAATATGAATAGCTTCGCCATTTCCCTCAAAATTCCTCCATTACTTTCACTTTCTCCGCCTCCATCTGCTAAGCTTCTAAATCCCAATTTCTCCCCTTTTTTCCTCCATACCCGTAAGCTTCTAATCTCAGTTTCTTGGGTTTGTGGGGTTTTTTAATTTTTTTTTTTTTTTTGGTGTTGTTTTTCTGGCTTTTGTTGATGGTAGATGGGATAATGTTATTGTGATAAGTTTGATCATTTTTAATTGTAAAGTTTGATGCTTTTAGCTTTATGGTATGTGGGTTTTTCTTCAGTTGAGTCGTTAGTAATTTAGACAAAAGTATTAAATGCAATTTACAGTGTTTTCACTTTATGGGGTAATGTTATTATGATTGTTGACCATTGTTTATGTTAAAGTTTGATGCTTTTAGCTATTTGGGGTGTGGGTTTTTCTTGTGTTGAGTAGTTGGTTAATGAGGTAAAAGTATGAGTACAGTTTATAGTGTTCTCTTTCTATCCATGCTAAAGGGACTAACTTGTTGAACTTGGAATTTGTGTTTTGTTTTTTGAATATGCTTTTCTTGACCTTAGATAGGAAATGTGTGGAGCTCGCAGATTAGGGTAGAAGGTTAGTAGTTGGATGTGCATTGTCTTGCTTTTTTGTCCATACTGGTAGTCATAGTATTACACCGACGTGGGAGACTTAACACTACCGTTCCAGACCCCACTTTGTGGAACTACACTGGGTATGTGGTTGTTGTTGTTGTTACTTTTCATGTAAATTTAGCTGACGTTATGCTTATCTACTGCTTTAGATAAGCTTGTTATGGTTTATTGGGTGTGTTTTTGTTGTGGGAGTAATTCACACAAATTGAACTTAATTTCACTGAATTTAATGCTGTGTACTGGACGTTGGCTGTTGAAACTAGGAATGGTTTTTTTCGCCTTTGTGTAATGCTAACCTTGACCCCAAATGAGTCAATTTTATCTATAACCCTATTTTTTAACGTAATGTTGCTGAACACTGTAGGCTGTAGCTTGTTCAATGGCTTCCTAATGGATGTAGGTCATGTTTGTAATGTTGTTCATGATGAATGGAATATAATGTATTGGCAAACCCGTCATACTTATTTTCTAACAATTGTGAGGTTTGGACCAACTTGTGCGCAACTCGACTAATCCATTGGACAGCCTGTTAGAATTGACGTGCACAAGTGTCATGTAAAAGGTTCAATTAATTTTAAGAATGAACACAGCTGAGGAACCTAGCAATTTTCTGAATCTCGAGTCTTGTGGTCAAGAGAAAAATGTAGTGTCCATGGTAGAGGCTCATTTAAGAAAAAAAGGTAGTGAACAACTTTGAACAGATGGAATACTAAAGTATCACAAGCAAAAGAAGAAAGAAGCGATAATATAATTTCTTCTTCCGGACCAAAAAAAGAAGAAGAAAAAGGGAGATGTTTTTGCTGGATAATATATTGAACACCTTTTGTACAATTTAAATTATGTCAAATGAGATGCAAACTATTATGATGCCAACTATTACGATCTTCCATGTTAACCACCACCGTTAAGAAATCAACATGTTAAATTGTTGGCACTACCTTGTGTTTTCAAGTATCTAAATTGTTCCCAAGGGTTGAATGTTCCATTGTACTATAATATAGATTTCCTTTGGATGTGCTGTAGTATGTGACCATCTTATTTACTTAATTATATCTTCAACATGCCCCTTCACATGTGGGAATGATTCCTTTTAATGGGCCAAACACGTGAATTTTTTTAATCTTTGACAATTTGTGGCGGTGATACTTTAATGTAGGACCTCTATTTGCTCTGATACCATGTTGTAGTGTATGACTATTTCATCTAAAGCTTAAGCTTTTAAGAGCGTGACTTTTATTTATTTATTCAACAAGATGCATTATAGAAGTGCTTTAAGTAATTTCTGTTGTGGTGTCGTAACACTAGACAGGTATTCTCAGAGCAACATCTAGGAGATTTTTTGGTGCAGTAGGAGTATCTTCAAGGACAATATCAACCATGGAAAATGTAAGTCATGATCTCATAATATAGCATCCTTGTAAAGAGTGCCATCTGTAAACAGTACAACTTAGGCTTAAGCATGAACTAAGTTATTTATGCCACCTCCTCTCTGAACAGGAAAAAGAAAATATTGGGAGTCAAATGCAGCAAATAGCAAAGCTATTTGAGGAATCACTTAGAGCAGCATTCCCTGATATTCCAGATGTACAGCCTTTGGTTGCTATTTGCAATGATCCAAAACATGGTGACTATCAATGGTATGGCTTACTCTGATTATTCTCTAACGTTGAGCGCTATCCTTTTAACTTTCTAGCTGTTTATTGTTATTTTGTCAGTAATGAATCGATTAATTCGTAAGTTCTCACTTTGAAACTTTGGGCAGCAATAATGCAATGAGCTTGTGGAATAAAATTAAAGGCAAAGGTACACAGTTCAAGGGTCCTCAGCCTGTTGGAAAGGTGATTAGATATCCTGTTAATCTCTGCGTCATTTCTTTTCCAAACATGGTTCTAGAAGTGAAAGCTTCCAACTTACTATCAGTTGCTTTCACATTTTAGGCAATTATAGAAAATCTTCCTGCATCGGAAATGATAGAGAATTGCTCTATAGCAGGACCTGGTTTTGTTAATATTGTATTAGCAAGGCAATGGATAGCAAAGGTATTTTCTTTAACCAGTTCTGGTTTTGCTGGCAGTTGTTTTTTAGTTGGTAGGTTAGAATCATATAATAACACTTCTGTCTTACTGATACAGAGTCTTCAAAAGATGCTAATAGATGGCATTGAGACATGGGCACCCAAGCTTCCTGTTAAAAGGACTGTTGTTGACTTCTCATCACCCAACATAGCAAAAGAGATGCATGTGGGTCATTTACGATCTACTATAATTGGAGACACTCTGGCCCGTTTGTTGGAGTTTTCCAATGTTGATGTTCTTCGGAGAAACCATGTGGGTGACTGGGGCACACAGGTAGATTTCATGCTCAGTAATCTCTCATTCTCTTCTCATGAGTAATACCTATGAGATACTTCATCTAAAAAAAAGAGTAATACCTATGAGATATATCTGTTGGCTTTGCTTGCAAATCATTTCTGGTCTGCATGTCCTTCAACATAATCATACGAGGGACCATAAGTGTATTTTCTATCTTCAAACCGATACAATGATTATGAGCTGCTTGATCAACTATTGTTCTTTTCAAACTCATGGAAAAGTGTATCTTCTACTAGAAATGTTTGTTTCCATACCAATTTGTTTTAGGGCCTCATACTTGTTATTTCTTTTGCAGTTCGGAATGTTAATTGAGTTCCTTTATGAAAAATTTCCTAATTGGGAAGCTGGTAGTGCTCCAGCAATTGGAGATCTGGAGGTGAGTATTGGTTCTTATTCACTATAGTTGTTTTTCTCCTGTTATCTACATTTTGATTCTAATAGAGCATGCAACCTGCATATTACCGTCTAGCATTGGATAGAGTTCTCTGATTTGACTAGTGTTGTTTCGTTTGTTTACCCGTGCTCTTTCTTTGCAGTTATCGTTGACCTGTTATTAAGTAGGCGTTTGGCCAAGTATTCCAAATATTTTTTACTTATTTAAAATTTATGGAGTTGGAGTTTGAAGATGAAGTTGTGTCTGATTACTTTTTGCAAAGAATATTTGAAATAGTGATCATGGCTTGAATGTACTTAAATACAACTTTGAAAGTGAAAAGTGAGTTGGAAACATGTTATAAGCTGTTCCCCAAATTCGAAATACAACATCAAGTTGGATTGATAATTTTCATGGCCAAAAAACTGATTTTCAAATAAAGTGAAAAATTATTCTGAAAAAGTGATTGATACATTGAGTCTGCAATTATTGGTCATGACTAGAAAATTGAAAATGGTGAGGTTTTGATTGTACATATTTGGCAACCTTGAAAGCTCACACAAGATTACTTGAGATCTTGAGCTTGCTCGTAGCAAAGCATGCCTTATATCATGTTTCTTGAGATTTTCCTTGGAAGAGCAGGCTGTTGTGTGGATAGGAAGGCAGAAATTTATTTGACTCGACGAGGTAATCATTATTTTCATTTATTGCTAGGTATTCTATAAGGCTTCAAAACAAAGATTTGACAATGATGCGGATTTCAAGGAAAGGGCGCAAAAGGCAGTCGTTAGTCTTCAGGTAACCTTTTTTCATTTTCTTATTAAATTTGGCATGTTTGATCATATCTTGTTTTGAGAGGTTATGCAGAGTTGAGTAATTAGTTTGTTATTGGGGGTGGGGTTTGATGAATATGTTCTGTGTATCTCTATTGCTTCTCTTTTGCTGGCTTGAGTGAAAAGGGATTACATACAATAATGGATAGCTCCCTTACTGAAGGATCAGTGCAAATAGTTGGTTACTTTTAAGTGAAATGCTGTATCTGATGTGTTTCTCTTACCTGTGCATGTGCATGTCTTACAGGGTGGGGATGAGAAGTATAGGATGGCATGGGCACAAATATGTGAAATCAGCCGAAAAGAATTTCAGAAGGTTTATGAGAGACTTGGGGTTCACATAGAGGAAAAGGTACTACAGTGAGCTTTTTCTTCCACCTAAATTGTATAGAACTTTGGATGACTCTATGGGGACATGCAGTAGTGCTCTGGTTGTCCTCGAGTGTGTCATGCAATTGCCATGCTAGTTTTCTTTAGCCTCCTCGTAAACTATGGACAAGGTTTTTCAATACTTCATGCTATTAAATGGCACAGGTAAGTATATGCTAACATTAGCACCTGATAAAGTGTGAATCTGTTTTCTATCTATCTTTGTGCTCCGACTTATTTAAAAATTTGATTCTGTTAGTTCAGAAGGTCTTGGAATGATGAAATGGAACAGAGTATAGTGTGACAGATTCTGGCAGACTGCAATATGTGGTTTTGTATGTTAGTTACCAGGCGCTAGAATGTAAAATGCCAAATTGACGTTGATGATGTTTGTTTTAGTTTATTTTTATCTGGTAAAGTATCAATTTAATAATAAATGCAGATTGTATATTCAGTACAACTGCACGATTGCTATTCATTATAACTTCACTCAAAATGCCAAGGAGCAAAATCTCAACTTCTGACATGGTTGTGAATTACTTCAGACTCATTTGGACGTGAACAATTTTTCCAACTTATACATTGGACTGATTTTTTGAATTTTTTTGAAGACGAGTTTCAAGTTTGGGAAAGTGGTTTTGACCAGTTTCTCAAATGATTTTTTTTTCGCTCACAAAACTTCTACAATTTTTCATGTTAAAATGCTTGTTCAAACACAACTTCAACTTCCAAATACCTTTTTTTAATATCAGTTTCAAGGAGATTGCTCTAGAGGTCCTTCCTTGTATAAGATAAATTTAAAGAGATAAGGATTGCGTTGCTGCTCAAGTATTACTGGGAACTGTCCTATTTACATTGCATGCCTGTGATTTGAATAGTTGCTGAAAAGAAAAACAAGTGAATTAATTTCTGAATAGGTGTTGTCGTAATCTAATCTGCCGAAAAACGTAGAGTTTGTACAGGCTTTTGCGGTGTTGCCTTGCTTCATCACTTTTAGACCTCTTCTTGGTTATAGATTCTTTTTGATGATCCAAACTTATTCAAGAGGATGGGGGGAGTGAAAGAACTTGGTGTGTTAAGCTAATTTCACCTTGAATTAGGTGTAGGATCCTGTCAAAGAAAAAAATATGTTATGGCTGCTATAATTGAGCCATTAGTCTCTGGTATTGTTTTCAGTAAATTAGTTATTTGTTTTACAATGTATGGTTTATCCTGTCATATGTCGTAGAAGAACCCGGAAAGAATTGATAGTTGTTCAGTTGGAGGGTTTTCCAGCTGATTTATGCTTTTCTCTTTATTGAGCATTTTCCTGCCCATTTTATGAGTGAGCAAAGCCTGATAGATTTAATTTGGTGTTTCTTCCTTTAGGGTGAAAGCTTTTATAATCCGTATATTCCCAAAGCTTTAGAGATGCTCAATGAGAAGGGATTAATTGAAGAAAGTGAAGGAGCCCGCGTCATCTTTATTGAAGGGAAGAAAATACCTCTTATTGTTGTGAAGAGGGATGGTGGTTTCAACTATGCTTCAACCGATCTTACCGCTCTATGGTTAGTTCTAGTTGTAATTTGTGTTTCTGGATAGACTTTGCAAATATTGCCTTTTTTCTCATCAAGAATATAAGGTTCAATGGTTGTTGTGAGTTTGTCTCACTTCTGCAAGTGTGACACATGTCCTTTTGGTTATTTTCTTTCATCGAATGATTTGTTTCTAAGTAATTGATCATCAACAAAAAGAAGAAATATTCAATTTGCTGAAAGTTGAATGCACATTCTCTAGTGGGTGATCCAATGGGTGATCAGTTCTGCCCTTGTATCAGAATTGAGGTTTTACACGAGTGGCATATGATTTGTATATGAAGCATGGGAGGAAAATATCTTGTCATAGAGCCAATAGGTATTATACATATCAGTGATTTCTACAGACAAGTGAAAATTTGTAAAGTCTACGAGTAGAGGGAGTTGTGGCTTGTGCTGTAATGAAGATAACTAGATGGGTAGCAGGAGTTGTGAATTTGCTTGGGAAGTTTTCATTGGGATGCTATGTAGTAACAATGTTATGCAGAACTTATTAAAGGTTCAGAAATGTTTATATTTCATTTAAGCTTCCTATCTGCATCTTTGTAGGTATCGACTGAATGAAGAAAAAGCAGATTGGATGATATATGTAACTGATGTTGGACAGCGAGAGCACTTTGAGATGGTCTTTTCTGTAAGTTGCTGATATTTATACCCCTCTCTTTCCTCTGTTGGAGTATGATACAAAGAAGCAACTTTGTTGGGATTGAGCTTTACTCATACTTCTTTTTTTACCTTCCGGATAAAATTCTCTTCTAGGCTGCAAAACGTGCGGGCTGGCTTCCTCCAAATGAGAATGATTACCCCAAAACCAGTCATGTAGGATTTGGTCTAGTTTTAGGGGAAGATGGGAAGCGGTTCCGAACTCGAAGTACGGAGGTGGTTAAGCTAGTTGATTTGCTTGATGATGCCAAGAAGCGGTGTAAAGCAGCACTTGAAGAAAGAGGTGTGCTCTATGTTTTTTGGTAACTTTGGTATATGGCATTTTGGGCTTAATTTCTTTTCTGCTTGTATGTCTTTCCTCGTCATAGCTTCTCTCTTGTGAATACTATGGGTAATAATGTAATGAAATTGTGAAAGGGTACCACTTCAAGTTATACATTTCATGATTGTCTTATCAGGTAAGACTAAAGATTGGACAGCCGAGGAACTAGAGCAAACTGCTGAAGCAGTAGGATACGGTGCTGTTAAGTAAGTTCCTCATCCTTGTGCATGCTACTTTATACTTTGCAGGAGATAAAAAATGAGCTGGTAATTTGATCCAGAGCTTTCAAGTTCAGCCATTGTTGGATTAAACACACACATATATATTTTTTATAAAGGTGCTTTACACATGAAAACCTTCCAACTTAATTAAAGAAAGGAAACCTTTTCAACTGTTTCATTAATGGTAGTTATCTTTTCATTTAAAGTATTCTTATTGAAAGCCAGAACGTAAAAAAGCTGTTTCATTGAAGAAGGCTTTCTGTTCTCAAGAAGTAAATATATTCATTAGATGATTAAAGACTGTCAATTTGGAAGAAAGGGAATATAAATAAGAACATATCCAATTGGATGAAATGGGTAATGATAAGGGAAGATAGAATGTCCTATACCCTATTGTCAGTTATAACATCTGTAATATACTCCAATTTCATGCTGAGTAAAGAACTTTTTGTGTGTATCATTTTATTCCAAGAAAGAAATATTTTTTTGTGTTGGTCTATTGTTGTGTATCTTTAGATGTGATATCTCATCTTTGCAGTTTTTACAATAGGTGATTTTGACGTAGTAAGAGTTTTGCTATACATATGTTTTGATGCTTTTCTTGTTGTCTCAGCAAGTTCCTGACTTTTCCTTTGTTCTCCCTTTCTTTTGGTACCTTAAACCAGATACGCTGACCTGAAGAACAACAGGTTGACCAATTACACCTTCAATTTTGATCAGATGCTTAGTGATAAGGTATGTGAATGGATATCCCTTCATGAAATGAATAGATCTGTTAATCATTTTCAACAGGTTATTCTACCCAAGTTCAATTCACCAAATTGACCAGATTTCTTGCAAAGTCATTTGGCTCCTCTTTAAATTCTTTTAGTTTATACAGAAACAACTCAGTTATTCCATTCACTTGGTTTATAATTGAAGCACAAGAGTCTTTACATGTTTTTTATAATTGATTTTGTTTTTGAGGAGTCCATGTTTTTCATTTTGTGGTTGTTCTCCATCTGTACGGACGTGTTCTCTTAGTTACTTATTTTTGCTGCAGCCTTTTATATTCTGTTTCTCTGTTCAGAATTGATTCTCTTGTATTCTTCTGTGATTGGCAGGGAAATACCGCTGTTTATTTGCTGTATGCACATGCTCGTATTTGTTCAATCATCAGGAAGTCTGGTAAAGATATAGAGGAGTTAAAAAAGGTAATCTGATAATCTCATCTATTTTATGTGCCCCAACTGAACTCTTCTTTGTCAAGAGTTTCGTCCACGGGTTAGTCGGGTGGGCCGAATAACCTTTCAACCGTTTGCTTTTACGCCCCTTTATGGCCACCCAAAAAATTCTTGAAGTAGGCAAACACGTGATAACTTGGTAGTTTGTTAATGTTAAACAGATATTTCAATACGACAACATACTCAGTGAAATCTGGGAACAGAAATGGAATAACATGAAACTCTCCCAGAGTAGTACTACTATTATTAGTATGAAAGACTAAGCCGATTCTCAACTACCCAACTTACCCTCTACCCTAATCTGTGTCATCCATAATCTCTATCTAAGCTCATCTCCTTGGTAAGCTGAAGCTGCGTCATGTCCTGTCTAATCACATGTCCCCAATACTTTTTCAGTCTTCCCCTGCCTCTCCTATAACCGCCCATAGCCAACCTCTCACACCTTCGCACCTGGTGTATCCGTGCAACAGATATTTCAGTAATGTTAAAATTACAAGTGATGTAGAATTACTATTTGTGGTGCTTATCAATTCATTTTCGCTGGACAGAGTGCGGCAATAGATTTGGCTCATCCTGATGAACGTATGCTAGGCCTCCATCTGCTCCAGTTTGCTGAAGTAAGAATTTATTGAATCCTGTTATCACTTAATAATTTCTTATTATTATGCATAGTTCTAATCAAGTAAATTTTTTGTCATCTATTTTGCAGATTGTTGAAGAAGCTTGTACCAATCTTTCGCCACACTTGGTGTGTGAATATCTTTACAATATATCTGAAGACTTCACTAAATTCTATACCAACTGTCAGGTATGAAATTTTACTACCAGCAAATAAAGCTAAACCAAAGAAATCGTGAAACAAATACTATGCGCCCCTATAAACCTGTCGCTAAAGTTGCTATAGACCAGCTTGACCCACTAGTGGAACACCAAATAACTATAGTTCATTGTCTAAGATTCATGAAAATCTTGAATATAGAAACCACTTAGGCTGTGCTGTAGGATGAGTTAAAGATCCAGCTAGGAAAAAGGGTTAGCCTGAAGCAGTGGTTTAGCCAACGGGGAAACGTTCATCGGTTGGATCTCTTAGAATAGTTGTTCCAATCCGAGAGTCTATCCCAACATGGAGAACTCATCCACTACATCTACATAAGGATTAGAGCTTGTTTGGATGATTTATAGCTCAAAAGCACCTAATATAAGCCAATCCAAACAAACAACCTTCAGTAGAGAGCGTTTTACCCATACCAAGCCTCTCTAGCGCGAATTTAGATCAGTTGGACCAATGGCTTTGGATACTCGATAGTTAAACGAAAAATATATACTGTTAGAATAAATATGGGATAGCTTGCATTTATGAATATATTTCGGAATTTTGCAGGTCGTTGGCTCGGCCGAGGAAACAAGCAGACTCTTGCTGTGTGAGGCAACAGCAGTTGTCATGAGAAAGTGTTTCCATCTGCTGGGAATCACTCCTGTTTACAAAATTTAACCTCAATATGAGTTTTTTTTTGGGGTACTTTTCTTTATTCCTCCCTTTAGTTTTAGTATTGAAATGAAATAAATATATTTGAACAGAGCAAAAATATTACAGAATGTTTATTGTATTTGATTTTCACTACTTATAAATTGATGAAAAAAATATTGATTTATTCATTACGAGCACATTTACTAGTTTGCCATTAATGAAAATGCAACGAGTACTAGTCATCGCGCATGTAAGGCCCGCCCTAGCCTAGTTTGGGGGCCAACGGAGTCGTTTGACCTGGAAAATTAGTGGACTAGTACACGAAAAATGCTTAAAATCATTAACTCAATCCATTTTAATTCGCTAAATTGTACATTTAATACCCCTCATTTTTCCCTTTTGAAGGGCTGATTAGGCGTTTAGACATGAATCAAATCCTAAAATCTTTTTTTTTTTCTGATTGAGGTTGAAATAATGTATAAATTTGATAGACAAATATATATTCAAAATGATTTATAAATGTCTTTTCAAAATTTTTTAAAAATATGTATGGGACCTAATGGATCCTTTAGATTTTATTTCAGAATTCAGATTATTTTGTACTAAAGCTTAGTCGTGTCTCACATTTGGGACCTACTTCCTCTACATAACAAGATGTAAACTATGAGTGGTGGCGGGATGATTAAAGTTCTTCCGTTAGATTTTGGATTTAAATTTTGAAAAATTAAAAAATCTTTTTGAGAACGGTTTTTTCTAAATAGGTGTTGCAACACGTTATTTGAATGTAACTAGATTCTAATATGAATATTAAACATCAAATTGAAAAAATGACCTGACTTTATGAATTATGAAATACAGAAAAGCTCAAAATGAAAAAGGTGCCTCAATAATTCACTAGTTGGGACAACTTGATTTAACATATACTCCATTATTTATATCTTATGAGTTCTAGAAATCACGAGTTAATCCAAAAAATGTTTTTATTTCTTTCTGTTAGTGGAATTAATTGATTGAATGCTAAAGGTCAATAATTTTTCTTTAGAAACAGCTTCTACGACGATAGACATAATAACATGATTAATTTAACAAATCTCATTATACTATTCTCCATTTGTTCTTATCATGTTCTTTGCGATAAAATCAAAACCTCGAAAGTTTCTATTTGAGGGTAAAATGGTAATTTTACCGAATCCATATGCTTCATATTTTGAACTCCTAAATACTTCTAATTGGAGAATTTAAATTCAATGAACATGAAATGTTACATCAGTAACTACAAATGTATGTTTCTTAAAATTATATGACTACATACACAAAATACAATGAATCACACTATAGAAAATTATGATAAGACGATAAGTATTTCTTCATTTTAAATTTAATATTTTAGATCGATTCTTGAGAATAGTTTCTTTGGATAGGGAGGGAGCATTTAATTTTGAATGTGTAATTTTTTCATGGGAATATAAATAAATTGGAACTCCAAAGTTTTTTGACGATATAGTATAAATATCTCTTCACTCTTAATCAAATGTCTTATATTTGAATTAAATCATCTTGAATAGGGAGTAATCAAATATCTTGTATTCGAATTCTAAAAATGAAATAACCTTAAATAGATAGCAAAACACACTTTAATGTTTAATTGGGCTATACGCATTGTGTTTTTGATCATTAACTCGTATTTTAGTTTGGTATTTATACTTTCCTTGTGGTGGGGAACAAACATGCTAATATGCCAAAACATAACTGTACACAATTTATTTTTAATTAAAGCTTCGGAATCGAGGCTAATTCTCTCAACTCCATTTGATAATATATTCTTGAATCCGCTAACACTGTCCGACACACATTCACTAACTTCTGAAAATTACACACAGCTCTGTACAATTTTTGCAGTGGCTACAGTCTTCTTGAGCTCAGAAAGAGCCGTTGTGATAAAAAGTTTATTTGCCTAATAAAGAGAAAGCACATTTCTTGAGGTAAATAAAGAGAACAAGAAGATTCATAGAGGCAAAGTTGGTGTGGAGAAAGTAGAATGGCGAGAGGATTCAGTATCATATTTGCTGCTTCTGTGCTCTTAGTGATTCTTGGTAATTATACCCTTTTTATTTGTTTCGTGAAAAGTTGAGATTTTTTTGAGTGATGAGCTGAATATTGTGTGTTGTTAATGGTTCTTGGTAGTTGTATTTGTATCCTTTTCATTTCTTTAGTAAAAAGTTCAGATTTTTTTGAGTGATGAGCTTCATTGTGAGCTCTTAATGATTCTTGGTAGTTCTACCCTTTTTAGTTTTTTAATCAAAAGTTCAGATTTTTATGAATGATGAGCTTCATTGTTCTTTAATGCTTCTTGGTACTATTACTCTTTTCATTTGTTAATCAAAGTTCAGATTTTTTTGAGTGATGAGCTTCATTGTGAGCTCTTGATGATTCTTGGTAGTTGGTACTTATACCCTTATCATTTCTTTAGTAAAACGTACAGATCTTTTTGAGTGATGAGCTTCATTGTTCTTAATGCTTCTTGGTACTTCTAGACTTTTCATTTCTTCAATCAAAAGTTAAGATTGTTTTTTGAGTGATGTCTGATTATTAGGTTCTTGATGATACATTTCACTCATATTTAACTATTTGTTTCAGTTGAGTGGTTCCTTATTGTAAGTGTTAATCATTTCCTTCACTTTCATACCCCCCTCCCCCAACTAATGTAGCTCAGTAGCTGTATTTGGTGTATGTAACTGTTTTGTGGCAGAAAGATTAAATTTTTGTAGTTAGCTTTGACCAGCTTATACCTTGCTTCATTTGGGGGTTTCATTTTAATAGTAGTAGCATATTTTTGCTCTTACTGATTCTTGGTTCTTCTATCCTTTTCATTTCTTTAATCAAAATTGCATATTTTTCTTGGGGAGATATTGATTATCTAGGTTCTTGATGATAATTTCACTCATTAACTCTTTGTTTCAGTTTCCAGTGCTATAATCATAGGTGTTGATCATTATATTTAGTGTATATAACTATTTTTCTGGAATAAAGATTAGATTTTGCAATAAACTTTGACCAGCTTATGCCTTACTTTATTTGGGGTTTTCTATTTAAAAAATCTTTATCTGTATTGAAATGAAGTAAATACCATGTGTTTACCCTTGCTTATGTTGTGTATATTGACTTAAAGGAAATATATAACCCTGGTTTTGTGGTCCACTGTGTCCTCTTATAGTTGAACTTATTACTATTTGTCTGTTTTCCATTACTTCTGCTTTTTGTATGTGGTTCATCTCCATGGCTTGTGTAAGTACATGTGAAAAACGACAGAACCTGTTAGCTGTGATCCATTATTTATGCATTATTGTGTTGTAACTGTTTCTGTCTACTTTGAATATGGTGGTTGCATTTTGAATGCTGTTATTTTCTAGCTTTATTAGTGTTGTTATTTGTAACGGTTTTGAGATTCCTCTTCATAACTGGCTATTATCTGCTAACACCTCAAATTAGAATTGCACTTGAGGAGGTTAGGGAAGTTGGTTCTAAGCAGTGGCGCAGTCAGGATATTCGTTTAACCTTAGGGGTGTCAAGATATAAAGGAGTAAACCCACGAAGAAGTCGAGAGGAGTCAATATATAGTATATATACATAAAAAAAAACTTCTTTACCTAGCTATACATGTAATTTTCCGACAATGGGGTGTCAATTGATGAGACCCCCCTTGAATACATGTGGCTCTACCACTGGTTCTAAGTACTGGATTTGCATACAAGTTTCAATCTTAAAACGAGCCACGATGAATGAATTTAATAGTCAAATGAATTCATTCACTTCACCTGACTACTTTTTTTCATTGCAAATCAGAGCGTTGTGTTTCTTGGGTTGTACTTTTTTTCATTGAGGCGAATGCTCTCTTATCATCATTTTTGCTTGACCACTCTCCTGAGAATATGTCAAAAGGGCTATGCTTGAGTAAATCATGCTGACCAACTATATTAGCAAAAGTATGAATTTTTGGAAAGTCAACTACTGATACCTTCTCGTTAGTAAGACTTCTTTTAGTTATGTTAGAAATTTGTATCTTAGTTAGATAACATCTAGTTAAAGGGAGCATTACTTCGTCTTTGTTGAATATTGAAATGATTTGTGAGTGTGGGGGGGTTCGTTTTAGTTGTTGAAAAGACGAAAAAATATATAGACAGTAACAATTAAGCTGCAAAATGACAGCAAATAAGGATGTATATGCCTAAACCTTTGGACATCGTAATTTTGGTTACTTTAGTGTTTGTCCATGCCAGAATGAGTTACATGTTGTGTATTACCAATGGTAGTTTGTCTGAATATTCCTGAGCTGACTGCTGACCATTCTTCACTACATGGCAGGCATTTGCAGAGCAAGCAGAGTTGGAATTTGCTATGGACGAAATGCCGATGATCTTCCTACACCTGAAAAAGCTGTTCAGCTCATTCAAATGCACAACATTAAATATGTAAGGATATACGACTCAAATATCCAGGTCCTCAAGGCCTTTACGAATACTGGAATTGAGCTTATGATTGGAATTCCAAACTCAGACTTGCTGGCGTTTTCTCAATTTGAGTCTAATGCCAATACATGGTTAAAAAACAGCATACTTCCTTACTATCCAGCCACAAAAATCACTTACATAACCGTTGGTGCTGAGCTCACGGAAGCCCCAAATACTACAGCTGCTCTGGTGGTACCTGCAATGCAAAATGTGTTTACAGCTTTGAAAAAAGCTGGTCTTCATAGGAGGATTAAAGTCTCTAGTACCCATTCATTGGGCGTATTATCCCGATCGTTCCCACCTTCTGCAGGGGCATTTAACAGTAGCCACGCCTTTTTTCTAAAACCGATGTTGGAATTCCTTGCAGAGAATCATTCACCTTTTATGATTGACTTATATCCGTATTACGCGTATAGAGATTCTTCTACCAATGTGTCCCTAGACTATGCTCTATTTGAGGCGTCCTCTGAAGTGATTGATCCCAACACTGGTTTACTTTATACGAACATGTTCGATGCTCAGCTTGATGCTATTAACTATGCTTTAATGGCTCTAAATTTCAAAACAGTTAATATCATGGTCACTGAGACAGGCTGGCCATCTAAAGGATCACCAAAAGAGACAGCTGCAACTCCAGATAATGCACAGACTTACAATACAAATTTGATACGACATGTTATCAACAATACTGGAACTCCTGCGAAGCCAGGAGGAGCAGTTGATGTTTATGTTTTCTCATTGTTCAACGAGAACAGGAAGCCTGGTTTAGAATCTGAGAGGAACTGGGGTTTATTTTTCCCAGACCAGACAAGTGTATATAACCTTGATTTTACCGGTAAGGGTGTTGTAGACATGACTGCAGGTGGAAACAATACCGGTTCAAATGGAACGTGGTGCATTGCTTCATCTTCTGCATCTGAAGCTGAACTTCAGAATGCCTTGAGTTGGGCTTGTGGTTCTGGAAATGTAGACTGCTCCGCTATACAACCTAGCCAACCTTGTTTCGAGCCTGATAACCTTGCATCACATGCGTCTTTTGCGTTCAACAGTTACTACCAGCAAAATGGTGCTACTGACATTGCTTGCACTTTTGGAGGAGTTGGCGTTAGAACAAACAAGAATCCAAGTATGTAGACAGACTCATTTCATTCTCTTCTTTTAATGCATGTTTATACCATGTTCAACTCTTCACAGATCAATTAGACTATAAATCTTCCTTGAGCATCAATAAGTCAAAAAATCAGATTTGGCCAACATCAACCTACCCAATGTAATCCCATAGGTGGGATCTGCATAGGGCAGAGTGTACGCAGATTTACCCCTACCTCGTGGAGGTAGAGAGGCAAACCTGAAAGACCCCTAGGCCATACAAACATTTAATCGTCAAATTTTAAAATGGCTCATGTTAGGTCAGTGTCAATTGTTTGTGTCCATTTGCTGTAGAAGTACAATAACATTACCAGTTCCAAAAAAAAAGCTACTAGATCTAGTTTATGCTGCTACCTGGATGTAGCTGAGTAAAATTAACAATTTAGGATTGATGACGTTCCTATGTTGGTAAATTTGCTGATTGACTAAACACTACTTCAGCTGCATATTCTTAAGTAGTCATGTACTGTATTTCAAGCAAAGATGCCAGATATCTTCTTCCTTGTGTTTGATTTCTAGTTTGACTGCTCTTTTTGAATACAGGTTATGATAACTGTCTCTATGCGACGACTGGGTATGTTTATCTAACTAAATCATTTTTCAACTACACGCACTAGTATATTCTTGCCCTCCTCCGATAGTAATGTTCGTTTTCTGATTTTAAATTTCACAGGGGTAAAAAAGCTATCGTTAATAATGCAACCGTTGGTCCTTCCAAGTCTTCATCATCATCCCCTCAAAGGAGTTACTGGTGGACTCAACATCTACTTGTGGCTTTTCCTTTGTTCTTTCTGGTACCCTTCTGAACATGTCCTATTCCGGAATCAAAAAATGTAAAAGCAGGATGATGCAAGGTGATATAAGTTTCCCTTGAGAAGGCTCAAACGTGTTGGAGCCAAATATGCTTGGGTTATTGATGCAGATATCATCTATACTGCACAAATTTTGTATGATATCCAAGATAGAGTTCCTTGGTAGATGTAAAATAGAAGATATTTCCAGTCATTCAAACTGTGGAAACATTTGTAATCCATCTTGTTTGTGACTGGCTAGCAAACTTGGTACTAATTCATTTTAGTTAATCTTTTTAATGAAGTTTAAACAAACTTTTCTCATGCATCAGTATTTGGAAAGCAAGTTGCAGATCATGGTCCTATATAAATCAGAAAAGTTGGTCTGTTTTAAGTCAGTAAGTTGTCTACATCTCATCCCTTGAGGTGTGGCTCCTCTGACCCTGCTAACACAATGTTCTATGCACCATGTGGTCCTTTTTATTTAAGAGTCATCTCTCAATAGTTTTCAATCTTAACTGCTCTATGCTGGGGAAAGTTGTGTGGCCATTAGGTCAAAGAAATATGTACAATTTGCCTAGCTGGGACTCAGGTTGAGGTGTATCATGCTTGGTTGAATTATAGTTGGATACAACATTTTGGGGGTGCTAAAAAGGGGATTACTGTGTGTGTGAGTAGTACATAAAGAGTCAATCACCTCTACTATTAAATATTTTCCGAATACTTATTTCCTAAATGCAGGATGTCCCTCAGCAAGTTCCTGGATTTGGAAAAGTATTGTGGGGACGAGATTTGTTGCAACAAGGAATTCGATGGAGAGTAGGAGATGGAGAAAACATTAAGGTTTGAGTGATCCTTGGATTCCTAATTCGATCGGTTTCAAACCCCTACAAGGACATACACAAATAAATCCACAGTTGAGGGTAAGTGACCTTATAGATCAACACCATCATATATGGAATATCCAAGATCTTCATCGCCATTTTTGCCCTAATGATATCAACTCTATTTTGTCTATCCCAATATCTAGCACTGGAAATTCTGATAAAGATATCTGGCATTATACAAATTCAGGAAAGTACGAGGTAAGATCTGGTTATCATCTAGCGAAAAGCCTAGCAAATAGTACTGACGCTAGAACTGAAAAACCTCAAGCCAGTGGTCAATCTTTCCCAAAATCTTTTTGGACTTTCTTATGGTTACTTAAAATAAAAAACAAAATGCATTCTTAATGTCATTCCTGTTAGTGCAAATATTTCTAAGAGATTGCATCAAAATTGTGATGTTTGTAGGATCAGTGGCTTAGAAACTGAAACGGTTGATCATATGTTTTTCAGTTGCCCAAAAGCACAACTAGTATGGAAGTTGGCATCCATTAACTGGCCTAGTGTAGAAAATGTTGTGAATTTTGCAATATGGTGGAATGACTTATTTTGTAATACATGTCAATATCCAGAATCCATTGAGCTACTAAGATTGAGTGTCTCTCTTTTATGGCAAATGTGGAAAGCGAGAAATTCATTATGCTTTATTGGTGGTACATATGAACCTAATGACGTAGTTAATAAGGCTTTATTTGATTTACATGAATATGACGATGTTGTGAAAAATTCAACAGTTGTGAATCCTATACCAAACAAGATTTATGATGTAATCATTACTTTGGCCCAAGATGGGGTTGTTGTTTTCACAGATGCGGTCTATAAAGGGAGAAGGAAAAAGCAAGCATCGGAATGGCGGCTATAGATAGTTGTGGTCATTTGCTTCATGCCTTTGGTTCCCCTATTCAATTTGTAGGGAAGGCCATAACTGCTGAAGCACTAGCAATTCGGGAAGCTATGGAAAGAGCACTACAAAAGGGTTGGTCAAAGGTTCACATACTGTCAGATGCAAAGAATGTCATACAAATGTTGCAAAAGAATTTGATAACATCTTGGAAAATAGAGACCATTTGCGAGGATGTCTGGCGATTGATGAAGTCTTTTGAAGAAATCAAGCATGGAATGTATTAGCTCATAATCTAGCAAAAATTTCTATTTCATGTATAAATAGGATTTCTTGGGATTCTGCCTTCCCAAGTTGTGTTGTAACGGATGCAATGGTGTCTTATGGACATCTGAAACATGTTTTAAAGTATTGCAATAAAGTGTTTTTCTCGAAAAAAAAATAAAAAAATCACCTCTACTATTAGGTTCTAGTCTTTAGCCTGATTCAATCCCAAGGGTCAATCAAGCCTTTGAAACTAGTGAAAATAGTCATCATAGTCTCAGTTCCTGCTTTCAACGAGACTTTCTTAGCTTGTCAAACTCTCTCCTTCACCAGGAAAGTTGTCCGATAAGCGAGGTCTTTGATTGATGTGCCTGAATTTGTGGTGGTGGTGGTGGGGTGGGTGGAGGGCATCTGATTTAAGGGGTTGTGAATACAAAATACACAGAAACAGAAGCTAAGCATGTCTGAAAAAGAATTTGACAGATAAAATCCAGTAGCTGTATCTTACACAAGCCAAATTTTGTGCAAAGTGAAATCAATTTATAGGTACCAACAACCATTCCCCTCTCAAAAATAATCAGAGGGTCTCACTTGAAAATAATTTAAATCAATTCTTGCAAAATCAAAATACAAAGAGAGAACTGTTGAATCCAGAAAGGTATCATATCTACCACTTCCCAACTCTTGAGTATCCATCATCAGCAAACACCACAATCTTCAATACAAACATATTGAAAGGAAATTCTGCAACCATTTCAAATGAAGGCAGGTAATTAGAAAGTCAATCTTGCGTAAAAAAAATACCCGAAAGAAATCACAAAGATGGATAACACTTACCAACAAAATTAATAACCTTGCTCAACGAGATAATCACCGAGCCTCTCAACAACCAGGTTACACTGGCCGGGAGTCATTGGTTCATCATAGATACCAATAAGTAGAGCCTGATTAGTCTTTTTGATAGTAATACCACCCGGTCCCTGAACAAAAAAGAATGGAATGTCACGAACAGCCATTTGAATAAGTATGAACTTTCCACAACTTTCTGAAATGTAATACAGATTCTGGTTGTTTAACAGAGAAGATCCTGTAGTACTACTTAACACCCTCAACGAACATTAGATAAGTTGCATAGTAAGAAAATCACATAATTATGCTCTGCATTGCTTGAACAGAATGCACAACCTATTGTCTGCAGTTTCAATTCAACAAGATTCTGAATGTCATAAAAGATACCTTCTTTCCTCGAATGACAACCCCAGATTCCCCTTGAATGACCATGTACTTTGAGCCACCAAGATGCAGGCCAGTTGGAGCAAGTGAACCGGGTTCATTAAAATCATTCAGGATGGCGTCAATCTCTGAGGGTTTGAACTACACCAGCATGGATATCGATAAGTTGCAAAATCTTTGTAAATGAGTCAAGATTGTAAAATTAGAAGGCAAACATGTTCATAAATAACTTGCAATTGATTAAAAAAACAATTTTTCTTGTCTATTCACAACATTAGTGTATCAGCATCAAGTCTTTATCGCACATTCCTCAGTAGTTCTTCAATAGAACCCAACATTGCCTTTATTCAAAACCATTTTCAATCAACCATTTCACTTGGTCCAAGACTAGTCAAAATCATCTATATATATTGATTACTACCATCTACTTATCGAGATCAACTCTTTACTCTTTACCACATTTCTAAGTAGTTCTTCAGTGACACTCAACATTGCTTTATTCAAAACCATTTTCAATCAATCATTCCATTAGTCCAAGCTAGTCAAGATCAACTATAAAAATCCTCTATATCGATCCTACCATCTACATCAAGATCAAGTCTTTACCACATCTCTCAGTAGTTCTTCATCAGAACTCAATATTATCTTTGTTCGAAACCATTTCCAATCAATCAGTTCGCTCAGTCCAAGCTAGTCAAGATCATAAATCCTCAATATCAGATCATACCATCTACTTATCAAGATCAAGTTTTTACCACATCTATTAGTAGTTCTTCATCAGAACTTAATATTATCTTTGTTCAAAACCATTTCCAATCAATCATTTCACTTAGTCCAAGCTAGTCAAGATCATAATCCTCTATATCGGATCCTACCATCTACTTATCAAGATCAAGTCTTTACCACTCAACATTGATTTTACTCCAAACCATTTTCAATCAAACCATTTCACTTAGTCTGAGCAAGTCAAGATCATCTATATGAATCAAAACCATTTTCAAACAAATCATTCCGCGGAATCCAAGCTAGTCAAGATCATAAGTCCTCTATGTCGGTCCTACCATCTACTTATCAAGATCAAGTCTTTACCACTCAACATTGATTTTATTCCAAACCATTTTCAATCAATTCATTTCGCTTAGTCCGAGCAAGTCAAGATCATCTATATGAATCAAAACCATTTTCAAACAAATCATTCCACGGAATCCAAGCTAGTCAAGATCATAAATCCTCTATATCGGATCCTACCATCTACTTATCAAGATCAAGTCTTTACCACTCAACATTGATCTATTCAAAACCATTTTCAATCAAACCATTTCGCTTATTCAGAGCAAGTCAGATCAGCATATAAATCAAAACCATTTTCAATCAAATCATTCTGCAGAATCCAAGTTAGTCAAGATCATAAATCCTCTATACCGGATCCTATTATCTACTTATCAAGCTCAAGTCTTTACCACTCAACATTGATTTATTCAAAACCATTTTCAATCAAATCATTCTGCAGAATCCAAGTTAGTCAAGATCATAAATCCTCTATATCGGATCCTATCATCTACTTATCAAGATAAAGTCTTTACCACTCAACATTGATTTATTCAAAACCATTTTCAATCAAACCATTTCACTTATTCATAGCAAGTCAAGATCAGCATATAAATCAAAACCATTTTCAATCAAACCATTTCACTTATTCATAGCAAGTCAAGATCAGCATATAAATCAAAACCACTTTCAAACAAATCATTCCGCAGAATCCAAGCTAGTCAAGATCATAAATCCTCTATATCAGATCCTACCATCTACTTATCAAGATCAAATCTTTACCACTCAACATTGATTTATTCAAAACCATTTTCATTCAAAGCAAGTCAAGATCAGCATATAAATCAAAACCATTTTCAATCAAATCATCTCACAGAGTCCAAGCGAGTCAAGATCATCTTCTAATATTCTTCCAAAGTTCCCATCAAACTCAACTCTCACAAAAACAAATCTAATAAAAGACAACACAATCAAAACCAATAACAATAATATCTCTTTCAACATTCACAAATCACCCAAATAGTCAAACTAAATTCTCCACAAGTCAAGGATGAATACTTCATCCTTGAAAGAACTAAAAAATCAAAAAAGAAGTACAAAAACAATCAAATCCACCACAGATAAAATGATAGCCATCTTTCAATCACCAAAAAAAAAGATCCTAGATCAGATTTAAACAAACCAATCTGAGTTCAACATCAAATCCAATTGAACAAAAAAAACATTTTTTTACTAAATAAATCTTTCAATCAATCTCAAATCCCAATCAATCATCTTCCTCTCAGAATCACGTCGATTTCTCAGATGCTCACTCAACCAATAGTTATCATCCTGAAAGTCACCATTCTCCTTGCTTCCAATATTATTGATTTTCTTAAATAATAACTATTAGTTGAGTAAGCACCCGAGAAATCAACTAAATCTCAGAACCCCAAATCAGTCAAAGATCCAAACCTTTTCACAAAATCATTTTAAAAAAAAAAAGACCTGAGGGAAAGTTGAGCTTTTAGCCCAAACGGCGCCGTCAAGGCCGATGATAGCGGCGGCGCTAAGGTGGTTTCCTTCCATATCACACAGGAGGTGTTCATCGACATATACTTGCCACGACATGATTTTCCGATGAGGTTTTTTTGGAATTTTTTTGTGTTCTGTATTTGTTGATAGAACAAAATGTGTGATGAAATGGAAAATTTTCATGGGAATTTATTTAGATGGGTGTGTACCTTCATGGCATTTTGGAAAAGACATAAATGCCCCTGAACCCATATTTTGGAAGAATCGAGAGCGGGTTAAGAGAAACTTACAGAAATTTCACTACTTAAGACATCTCAGATTTTGGTGCATTCAGATACGTGTAGCTCGAGATATATGAGGTTAAAATTAGGTGGAATGAATTATAGATATATTGTATCCAAGTGGATTCGTATGTATTTGAGATAGATAGACAAATCTTCGCTTACCTCCCATGTCATTCACTCGCCACTCTCCTATGTATATGATATCTCAGATATATAAATGCCCCTGAGCCCATATTCAGGAAGAATCGAGAGCGGGTAAGAGAAACTTACAGAAATTTTACTAGTTAAGAGCTAATATTACAAATCTTACCAGATTTTGGTGCGTTCAGATACGTGTAGAGACATGTATCTCGGGATATACGATGTTAAAATTAGGTAGAATTTGTTCTAGACACACTGTATTCAAATGGATTCACATGTATTTAAGATAAATAGACAAATCTCGCTCGCTTTCCTCACATGTCGTTGGTTCGCCACTCTCCTATGTATATGGCATTTCAGATATATGTGAATCACATCAAATATCTACAAATAAATATATCTAGTGTATATCCAGTGTGATTTGTATATATTTGAGTATCTTGCTCGCCTTCCCTCATCTTGCTCGCCTCTCTCCCTATTTTAGTATATCTGATAACAAAAATACATCTATTCATGTATATCTTTCTCAACATACGGTAGAAAATATTTAATTAGTGGTAAGATACGAAATTAATTGAAAGTATATGTATTATTAGTATATACGGTATGAATGTATATCTAATAAAATAGTTTTCCATTTTATTTTTACCTCGTGAATGTAGAAATGTTGCTTTCGACAGATACTTAGCTGAGTTAATACATGTCAAGAAGTAGTGAAATTTGATATAACAAACTCTTAAGAGGAAAATTTATGATGTGATATATGAATTTACATAAACTCAATAACTTTTGTTTGATATAGAAATTTATAACTTTTAAATTCTGAATCTACATATTTTCGAAATTCAAATTTAATAATAAAAACTTACATAATTTTATAAGTAAATTTAGCATTAAAAACTAAAATTTTCATAAATCATTGATGAATGAAAGTTGAACTCTTCAATAATATGGTTATTGTGAATCCTTTGAATATTATACTTATGAACAATTTAATGCATTTCCTTTATTTCATTTCAGGTGAATATGATTGAGTGTGTTGAAGTTTATGAAAAAAAAAATTGTGAAATTTTTGACAGTATTTCTATAAATATAAAACTAAGTTTCTCTTAATATAAAATATAACCATACTTTCTTAAATAATTTTTTAAAAATAATATCATATAGATTGAAATAAAGAGAATTTGATACAATAAAGTTGAATGTGTGAACATTAGTTATACATCTAACCTTGTCTAACTTGGCATTTGACATAATTAATGGATATATTATTGGTTTAAAATAATTAACCAGAAATGGTCTTCTTCTTCTTTTTTTCCTTGAATCAAATATATTATTATTAGTATTATTATCAATAATCTTTTTTAGGAACCATCCATATCAACCCTACGTGGAACATGTCTAAAGAGTAGTTTTCGAGATAAAAATTGATTATTCTGTAGATTTAAGATAGAATTTCAATTTTATAATTTCTTTCTTTAATATTCTTAAGTGAGCTTATAGCGAATTATACCTTCTAATCAAGTTTGTACATACTTTTACATAATTGACCATTATTTTAAAAAAAAATTATAATTGATACGAAGTTAGCATCATAACTTCTTCTTTAAACTCTTTCACGATCACACATTTATCGATTTTTTTTTTAACGGCATTATCCTTCTTCACTCACGCGTTATTTTATTAGTAAAACTCAATGAATTTGATGGTGGAATATTGCTTAAAAATAGCAACCCTCCACTACTTTCCATGATTGACTCTCCAGCTATGAGATCTTCTATATTTCTCACAAGGTCCCTCACTATTATCATATTTTTAAATTTGCCCCTTGAAGTTTCTAATAATCCCAATAACACTCTAAGTTGACCGTTAATATAAAATTATTATTATTATTCCTTATTTGAGGTTTGTAATTTGTAAATGAGGAAAATTAATTCGTCTACATGATTATTATAGTATGATTGTGTTTTATCGATAATATTAGCAAGCTTACAGAAATAGAATATTTAGATTTAAAGTTGTCAATGAGAATTCTACAAATTCAAATGATGTTTTTAGTATTTTAAGAAAAAATTTATGAAATATTGATGTAAGATGAATTTCAATGAAAAAATGTGATCATTAATGTTTTATATAATTGATTATTTTAATTTATTTGATATTGAGACATTATTATTATTGTCATGTGTGAGGGTGCATTTTCTTAGTAGTTTTGATGTCTTTGCAAAAAGGTGTTCAAAGTTTAACTATCATGTTATATTTTTATTTTTTTTGTATAATCATCTGATTCTTCTTGATATTCACTTGCTTGAAAAAATTAGACTTACATTACGTAAAGATTATTAAAAAACAGTGGCAAAACTATCTTTGTTTAAAGATTTGTTGAAAAATTACAACGGGTAGCTAAATAATTATTTTTTAAAATACATATATTATTTCTTTTGACCTTTTTAAAAATTATTATTATACATATTTTGATTCTTCTTATACAAGACGTGAGACTCTAGAAAGTGGGTTCAGTTTCAATTAGAATTCTTAGAGGCTACTCAACCCTACACCCAAGTTTATGCCTATATAAAGGGTACTAAATTCCCTATCTCGAATATTCCGTAAATTGATGGAATATTCATATAGAGGTCAAATCTAAATCATCCTAGTTCGAGAAATACGCTACTAACAGTCCTCGATTCATGGATAATATCTTATGAGAGAAGAATCAAGGGATCAACAGAATTGTACCCGCAATATTTATCAATAAAGTTATGTTTCTTCATATTTTATTTGTGATTGTAATTTATTTTCTGTCACTTTAAATTTTGTTGCAAACACCAGTAAATAAAAACACTCTCAAATAAAGATTATTCTAATTTAGGACTTAATCTAAAAAACTTTAATTAAAACGAAAAAACACTTCATTTTCATTTTCACGGCTCGAATTCAAGATCATCGATAATGACACAAAAATTATAATTATTTCGACTTTCAACTTTTGAGAAAGCTAAAGTCGATAATGATATTTCTACAATGCCATTTGCTGGCCATTAGAGGTGCCAACTCAAGATTCCATTATGAAATATTTTCCTTTTGCTACTTTAATTTTATCTATAAATTATCTACTGGCAAATTTCCTTTTTGGTATAATAATTGCATATCAGTGCCCAATATTATTTGATTTGATTTTATAAAAACTCATATATAATATAGTACTTAATGTTGGTCATATCATATTGGTAGATGCTACAATATCCAACAGCGAAATTAACGTGTGAGTTTTGATTATTATTGAAAGCAAGAATCAATGTAAAATGTTATTTACGGTCGGTCAAGATAAGCTCGCAAGTATAATAATATCTAAAGAATCTGAGATGTTTTCGCATAGTCTAACACGCAACGAAATTAACGTGTGGATTTTTGTCATTATTGAAGGCGAGAATCTTCCAACACGCAATGAAATCAACGTGAAGCGAGAATCAGTCCAATACGCAACGAAATCGAGAATCAGTCCAACACGCAATGAAATCAATGTGAAGAGAGAATCAGTCCAACACGCAACGAAATCAACGTGAAGCGAGAATCAGTCCAACACGCAATGAAATCAACGTGAAGCGAGAATCAGTCCAACACGCAACGAAATCAACGTGAAGAGAGAATCAGTCCAACACGCAACGAAATCAACGTGAAGCGAGAATCAGTCCAACACGCAACGAAATCAGCGAGAAGTGAGAATCAGTCCAACACGCAACGAAATCAACGTGAAGAGAGAATCAATCCAACACGCATCAAAATCGACATGTGGATTTTTGTCATTATTGAAGGCGAGAATTACGCAAGACGTTATTTGGAATTTAGCGTTAGATCTATATATCCAATTTCCCTTATTTGTATGATCACATTTGAATTTTTCAATTGACAACTAATTACTCAAGCTTTGTAAATGAACAATTTTCAAGTTCGTGAATATAACTGCTTCTTGCTTTTCTGATTACGTTGTTGAACAACTACACTATTAAAAATCATATTTGTATGCTATAGCTATAGTTTGTATAATTGCGCTCCATAGCAAACTTTATGTTTGCTATAGCTATTAATTTGTATATTTTGGTATACATATACATAAAAAAAAATATGTATTTGGGTCTATTTGTATATTTCAGTATACAAATGGGTCCTGCATTTGTATATTTCGGTCTATTTGTATATTTCGGTATACAAATGGGTCATGCATTTGTATATTTCGGTCTATTTGTATATTTCGATATAAAAATGGGTGGAAAAAGACATGGAATGTTTGTTGCGAATTACAAATAAAAGAAACTATGGCTATAACATTTAATTTGAATTAATAGTTTGCTATTTCATACAATTTTTCCTATTAACAATCTTATTATTTAGTCAAAATATATCGGATAATATATTTGGACCAGAAGTCTTCAACACTAAAAGCCCATTTCAGATGAGTGTGAATTTGGGCCTTGCAGATTTTAAACCCATAAGCCCAACTAGACATGGACTGGGATTACCGATTACTTCGGCCCATTATCTGAGTTGTATTTCTAACCTTTAATACATCAATTAATCATACGAGCATAAAACGTCTTTTTGCATTTATTGATTTGATATAAATATTTAAAAAATCGACAAAATGGTTACTTATATAATGAAATTTCTTTTCAACTCGATGTAAATACTCGTTTAGCCAAGTGTTTTCAAGCCCATTGTAAGTTAACCAACGCGCAATAAATAGGGAGGGTTTTGCACTAAGGAATTCAAAATATAAAAAGTAAACACACGTTGAAGTTGAAGGAACATAAAAAATAATTGTAATCATATATAAGCAATGAAATTTTTCATAAAAAAAAACCCTCGACCTTTTCTTGCTCTACCCCTAGAAAAGGTATAGTAATATTATGAATGATACAAAATCAAATACTGATAATAATATCAACAAATTTAACATTCTCATGTGTTTCTAGATATGTTAAGCTTCATATATTTTCGATATCGTAAAATATGAGATCAGTAAATAATTATTATTATTATAAATAACAAATATGAGATCAGTAAATAATAATTATTATTATTATAAATAACAAGTCCAAGATAATATAATCCGTTTCCTTAAATAAAGGCGGACATTAATCTTGGTTGTTTTTGAAATTTTAATTGAGAGAGGATAATTGCATATTTTCTAATTAACCCCACAAAATTATTTCAAAAAAAGGGTAAAAAATAAAATTAAAAAAATCTCCCATCTCCATTTTCAAATATAAAACTTGTAAACCTTTTAAAGCACAAGATATAATAATATAGCATTGTGTGTGTGATTTTTGTGAGTGAAAAATGCCATGGCAAACGTACATAGATGACCATTTGATGTGTGAAATCGATGGCGGCGTCGTAGTTCAATTTGATCCGGGTAAGAAGACCTAAAGGCGTCCAAAAGGTTCTTGGGCACGACGGCTCCGTTTGGGCCCAAAGCACCAACTTCCCTAAGGTACATTGTTTTTTTTTTTCAAATTCGATTAATCTAAATTCATATTGTATAATTCCTGCTAGGAATTAGAATTTAAATTCGAGATTTTTAGTTAAAAGTTTGCTTGATTTCATTCATCCTAACACATATCGTCAGTGACTTGGAAGTCCCATTTATAAATCAAAATATTTTTTTAATAATTATTTAGTATTCAATATACACCGACATCACTAATCTAGATATATGCAATTTTAAAATTCATAAAAGGCGAAAGCCTCCTACTAGAAGTTTCTCCATTTTAGATACTATTACTAATTCATATATTATTATTTCATCCTAATCTAGATAACTAATCTCGATACTATTACTTCACCCTAATCTAGATAACTGATTTCGGTTTTATTACTCCACCCTCAGACAAGAATAACTTATCATGATACTAATTACTAATGCTAATAAAATTTATCTTAGTAACAAACAAGGGATAAGACAATACTACATTTTTATCCAGAATTATGTTTACTTGTTCTTTTAGCAATTTTACAATATATGACTTCATATTATTTCTCTTTCTAATTGATGGTGTTGTGATTTTAATCAAAATTAACAAACAATTTATGACTTGTTTATTATGCCATAAAGTGTGATTAAATATTAACTCAATTATTCTTTTATGAATATTTAATTTTTGCAGTTTAAAGCAGAGGAGATTAAGCCTATATTGATTGATTTTAATGACCCAGGCCATCTAGCACCAACAGGAATATTTCTTGGAGGAACAAAATATATGGTGATTCAAGGAGAATTTGGTGCTGTCATTCGTGGAAAAAAGGTGTTGTATACTTTAACATATAATAATTTCGCAGTGGATTTTGTCGAACTCGATATGTCTAATCTGACCTGAATTATATAGAGAAAACTTCTTATATATCGTCATGTATTGACCTTGTTTCACAATCTAAGATTTTTAAGGTAATGAGTTAAGCTACTTATATATGTGTCAATTGTTATCTCCCACATATAAATTGAATTAGACGTATAGTGGGTTCTGTCGAACTTGATGTGTCTAGTTAGGCTTGCATTACATTAAGGAAACTTTTTTATGTGTTGACATGTACTAACTTTGTTTCAGAATCCAGTATTTAGAGTCAATGAGTTATATTTTCTTTATATATGTGTGTATTTTTTTCACACGCATATAAATCGTATTAGACGTAGTGAACTCTGCGATGTGTTTAGTTTGACTTGAATTACATAGAGAAATTCATATATGTTATTATGCACTAACCTTGTATCAGAATCTAAGATTTAGAGTCAATGAGTTTTATGTGTTCGACTTTCATATAATCCGAATTAGACGTAGTGAATTCTGTTGAACTCATTACTTCTAGTCTTACCTTATTTATGTTGAGAAAACTTTTTATATATTATCATTTACTAACCTAGTTTCTAAATCCATAATTTAAAGTCAATGAATTTTACTCTTTACAGATGTATCAATTTTTTCTTCATACATATAATCCGAATTAGATGTACGTGTAGCCTTATCTTAATGACATAGAGAACTTTTTTTTCTTCGTATCTCACATAGATGTAGAGTCGATGAGTTATGTTCTTTATATACATATTAATTTTTTTTCACACACATATACAAATATGAATTAGACGCTTTAAATTCTATCGAACTTGCTACGTCTAGTCTGACCCAAATTACATGAATTTTGGTAGGGTTCAGAAGGAATAACTATCAAGAAGACAAATAAAGCTTTGTTATTTGGTATTTATGATGAGCCTGTTGTTGCTGGACAATGCAATTTGATTGTTGAGAGATTGGGAGATTATCTCATTGATCAAGATCTCTAGGATGACATCGTTTGGTTAGCAGACAAAGTTATTATAAGTACGAGATTATAATTTTTGGATTAATTTATTCTATATGAGAGGTGAAATAAAATAATATCAAGTTAAATGAGATAAGTTTGGAATTGATTTTGTATATTTTTTTTCCCATCTTATTCCATGAACTAAACGACTTGATGGACTTGTATTGGTTGAGAACCTAGAATTTGTACTAAGATTTACAATTTTTGAGTTTAAACTCTTCTTTCTACCTTACTACAAATGTCATAGCAAAAACATAACATATATATATATAAACCATCCCAAATCCAATAAGTTATCTTGCCCTACAATGCTAAAAAATAAGAATTAACAATAGATAAATTTAGTGGTAAACAACAAAATCTATAGTGAATCTTATTTAGCATGAGATTAGTGGTAAATTATTACAAAAATTATTCTGTTAGTTATACATCGATAGATTAACAAGAAAATTCATGACTAATTTCAAATTTTTTTAATTTTTTTTACTATGCTAGAATATTGAATTTATAAACGTAAAATTCTGAATCCGTTTTTATTCGTGCTTTGATGGGGTGGGGACTAAATTATATTGTTTGACAGACAACAAAGAAATGCATGTGCATGATAGACACAAGAAGAATATTTGTACAGAGTATAGAGTACAAAAAACTCACTAGGACTTTTTTATTTACTTTTTTGTGAGTGTGTGATTTAATGGTGGAGGACGTTATGTTTGGAATTTTTAAAAAAGGACAAAAAACTAAATTATTTTGTAAAAAAATTTACTGAATTTAACGGTTCCTAAAATTGATGTGAAATAATATATTTTATCTTTTTCTAAATTCAATCAAGAATATTATTCTAGAAATTTACTCCTTATGAAAAAAAAAATCATTGGATTTTATGTCACTTTACTCTTGAAAAATGATAAAAGTTTGAATTATACATTCGAAATGCTTCAGACTTTTTTAGAAGTCGATAGATTTAAGTTTGCGTCGAAGTAGTTTTATTTTAAGGGTATAATGTTCCCTTATCAATAGGAATTTCATTTTTTAAGATTTGAATTCAAAATGCTTCCAAATTTTGAAAGGTTGATAAATTTTGATTTGCATCGAAGTTGTTTTATTTTAAGGGTATAATATTCTCTTATCGATAGGAATTTCATTTTTAAGATTTGAATTCGAGATCTTTAATTATGAACAGAAGAATACTTGCTATCCGGACAACCCACCATAACCTTTGGATACATCCATCATCTTTCTTTCTTTTTTTAGGACTAACCTTTGAATCCATCCATCTTTTTTTAATAAGGTTTTTCAATCGGATTAAATTTGAATTTATATCGTGAAGTCCTATATTAAAGAGTAAAATGTTCTCTAATAAAGACAACTAATTAACTTTTGCATGCATCCATCTTTTTTTAGATTTTCCAACTTGATTAAATCTGAATTTGTGCCGCGAAGTTTAGTATTGAGAGATAAAATATTCTTTAACAAAGACAAACTCAATATCATAAGAATTAAGAGGTCTGAATCTATAATTTCTCATTAAAAATAAATAAATAAATATATATATATATATATATATATATTTATCACTCTATTATCAAAGCAAAAAGATACTAATTGAAATTAGGAAACTTGGAGCATTGCTAAATTCCATGAATGACAGATGCATGCCAGCATATTATAAAACATGTCACACAAATTTCCAATAATGCACATAATTAATATAGGTATAAGAATCCATATGTTAGAAGCGTTATCTTCAAAAATAAGTCATGCAACGTATGATTAATTTAGATTTAATCGAATAATTAATATGGGTATCAGAATTCATATGTTAGGAGTGTTATCTTCAAAAATAAGTCAAGTAATGTATGATTAATTCAGATTTAATCAAATCGTAATACAAATATTGAACAATTAATGCGACAGAAAAAAAGAATCACGTTGACCCACCCCTTACCGTTACTCAGTGGCGGAGCTAGGATTTTTTATAAGGGAGTTCAAAATCTGAAGAAGTAAACACATGAACTAACTGAAGAAAATTCGACCTCTGCTATATATACATAAAAAATAATTTTAACTATGTATATGCTGGCTCCGCCCCTAACAACAATATATGATGGCTCCGCCCTACCCCTACCCCTAACAATATGTTGGCTCCGCCCCTGTCCCTACCCCTACCCCTACCCCTTCAAAGTCCAAACACACACAACAACAATTCCTCTTCCACCAATCAACATTATGCTATAAAAATGTTATGTCTATTTCCAATGAGAACTGGATGGGTTGAAAGAGACAAATGATCGGAAAAAAGAGAAAAATGTGACATGAGAAAAAAGAAAAAGTGAAAAAGTGCATTAAGAAAATATAGTAAGGTACCAAAGTAACAATCATGAATAGTGCAAAAAAAAAAGAGGGTATTTTTTTTGTGCAATTTATACATGTTCCAAAAAAAATTAGTTTGTCTTAAAAATGGTATTTTTTATATTTAAATTGTGTAAATTTTATTTTATTCTTAATGATTTATAATCATATAAATATTAATAATATATTTGAATGACAAATTTTAAGCTACGAGTCTTATCGAACGCATCCTTACGTAAATTGAAACGAATAGAATAAATAGCTAGCATATCGATGGACAAAAAAAAGTTTAAGAATGCAATAAATATTTTTGGACTATACCATAAAAATCTTAATTAGAATGAAAGATTGTTATATGCGTGGAAATAATAAATCTCACATTAATCACCGAAAAGATCGAAAGAAAGTACATATAAAACATAAATATACTTATATTTAATATGATGTCTTATTAAAAAAATCGTGTAAATTTCACCCAAAACGAACGTACAATGTAATAGGTGATGTACCAAGACAATAACAACCATAATTGACTAGGATGGTAGGACATTTGCATTGGTTTGGTTTGCCTACCTAGTCCTAGGTATAAAGAAAATTCTATTCGGATCTTCATTCCTAATTAGATTCTGCAGTGCATGATTTGAATTTAGTCGGAGATGTAATATGGACATGTCAATATCCTATTAGAAGCGTCATTTCTAAATAGACACTATTATGTGTGATTCATATTTAGTCAGAATTCTAATGTGTGCATTTGCCTACCCTAATCTCAAATCAAAAGGCCAAAATGGTTCTTGGACACCCCACCCCACCCTTCTGGGGCCGACATCCCCATCTAGATCATCTTCTCAAGTTTCTTATCGTGTTGAAGGCTTATGAATCGTTTTCCGACCCCACCTGTATGGACTGTCAACACCCCCTACCCTAGCTGTAATGTCTCAAATGTGGGTTCCTACACATTATATTATGCTATAAAATGCCAGCTCATTTTCCTAAAAGACAACCTGGATGGGTCGAAAGGGACAAATGATTTGGAAAATTAAAAAAAGAGAGAAAAAGTTTATACGAGAAAATAGAAAAAGAAAAAAGTGCATTAAGGTTCTGTCAATGATAAAAAATAATTGAAAATTATGAGAGATCATAATTTAAATTTTATCAGAAATAAAAAGACTAAATATATAATTAATTGGTCTTAAAACTTGTTTGACATTTTATTTTGACATCTAAATTAAGTTTAGAATTTGTATAATACTAAACACTCTAGCATGATTTAAAGTGTGCCTATTCAGCGTAATTACATTGATTCAAAAGTGATCATTGAAAATTCTTTATCAAAAACTTATATTATACATGTTAAAAAATAATATTGTATATATAAATCAAAAATAATTTTTTAAAAATTTATACGAAAGTTTAAATATTCATAATAAAATTTCTAATTTCGCCAATATTTCTATTATTAAAAAAATGATGCTTTTATATTAGAAAAAAATAGACTAAAAAGTAGCAAAGTGACGGTCTTGTTACTCCCTCAGTCCCTAATTACTTGTCCATTTTTTCTATTTTACTTGTCCATTTTAACAAATTAAGAAATGATAAATGTTTTTTACCTATTATATCTTCAATTAATTACTTTGAAAAATGTAAAACTTCTTAAAAATCTTAAACTTTTAATTCATGTCCTTCATAATTAATAGGAACAAAATGGTAAACTCACTATGTCAATCATTATTTTCTTAACAGATTTGCCAATTTAAAAGTAGACAAATAATTAAGGACAAAGAAAGTATTAATTATTAAATAGTAATAAATGAGAGGTAAACATTTATTTGCATTCGATATTTCAATTCAACAGATATATTATATTTTTTATATTCATATATATATATATATATATATCATTAATTAATATTTAAAAATGCTAGGATAGTTGGTAGTGAATGGGTATTAATTAGCTAGATTTGATAATGGATTGAACAATAAATGAAAAAAGTCTATGACAATGCAAATCTTGTTGAAAAATACATGTGTTGTGAATAACTAGACATAGCCTAAAGTGTACAGGTCACCATGGCCTAATATTAACACAAATACAATCTAATGATCGATAAGTATTCCTCTATTCTTAATTATAGTTTTTGGATTTGAATTTTTTCAATATGAAATCATCTTTGTTATAAAGCATTTTATCTTCAATTTTCCGATACAAATTCAAATTTAGTTAAATTTTAATACGGATAACAAACACTATGTGACTGTGAGAAAGTTAAAAAATAATAATAGTATACACCTAATTCATACACAAGAATTCAAGAGATGAATTCAGAATTTAATATTGTAGATTGAGTTTGAAAATCTATCAAAAATAATTTAATTTACTGAAAACTCTATTATTTGTACTTATTTCTATTGAATTCATATGAATCCTAAACTTTTTAAAGGATCATTTAGTTATAAGGATTAGGGAGTTATTTCAGTGAAATTTGATATTAAATATGTTCAATTTTTTGGTTAATTAAAACTAGGATAAAATCTATACCAAAATCCTAAAATTATACTATAGTTTGCAGGTATTGCTGGTGCATTAACTTAATTACTTAAAGTGGGGATTTTTACAACAAAAATGTCTTAGAAAAAAATAATAGAGTTATACTCATTATAAATCAACTTTTTAATTATTTTATGCATGATTTTCAATTGTATTTGAAGTGAAGTGGGCCAAATTCTTTTTATTTATTTTGGAGCATAAAATCCTTCACAAAAGAGTGATAAACAAGAAAGGATCTTTCAAATAGTTGTAAAAATTATTGAGCACTATCTTCCTTTATCAAACATTTTTTTAAAAAATAAATAAATGATTTGTGGCTAATCAGGCACATTTATATAAAACTAAGGGTGTTTAAGAAAAAAAAAGTGTTTTTTATAAAAAAATTCATGTTTAGTTAGTTAAAACGTTTTGAAAAATATTTTATTTAAAAAAAAAAAGGATTGACTAGAAATATTTAGAACAAATAATTACTGAAGAATTAGCTTCCTAACATGTCTATTATAAGTGTTGATTACAAAAATATACTTAAAAAAAAACGAAGAAATCAGGTCCTTATCTCTTGATCATTCCACCCCATTCCGTTTTCATAGTATTTTACTAAATTACATATAAATATTTTTAAGATATTACTTTTTACATACTTATCAAACACTATAAAATAAATTAACACATTTATTTCTCAAAAATATTTTCTTTTCCTACCAATTAAAATATAATTGGTATCACTAATTATTTCAGAATAGAGCCGCCGTTTGACAGCCGTCAAAAAGATTACATAATCTGAGAATGCCGACAAATGCAGAAAATAATTTTTTCTGTTAAATAAATAAACAAACATATAACGACCAAACTAATTTAACAAATAATAATAATACAAAAAAATAAAATTTAAAAAGAAAATAACAGCCTTAGCCAAGCTGTTATGGGACCCAATGAAACTTTAAATTATGTCTTTTTCCTCTAGAAATTATCGTCATTTAAAAATAAAAATAAAAAAAGAGCAAATGATCTTGAAACAATTTCTGAAAAAACAAAGATTATGTCACATAATAATAATTGAAATTATATTTCATGTGATTTGGTCGACGATAATTTTAAGAATGTCGGTTGTAATTATACAAATATTTGGAAAAACATCATTAGAAAATTGTACGAAAAATATAGGTCAAAAATTACTTTTTTAATTTATATACTTATTATATCTTGAATATTCTAAACGAATTAAACTTCTGACTTAATCAATACTATTTAGAGTCATTAATTAGAAGCGGCTAATTATGGTGTTATTACTAACTATAAAAGATCAAAATATTCAATGAATGGTTAATTATATACTCCCTCCCTCCTATTCATTTAATTTTAAGTAGCGCCATTTTTTTAGTAGATCATTTTAAAAGAATAACATTATTTTATATCAGATAACAATTTAACTTTATGAAGATGTTACTCTTTACAAATGTATTATTTATTTATGTTAATTGATTCACTAATTTGATATTCATGGCCACTAATAATGAATTATTTGAATGTAATTAGTCCTTTAAGCTTAAGATATATAATTAGTGATTTAAGCTTAAGGTATAAGAAATTAAGGATTAGTACTTAATACGTACTTGATGACAAATGTCTTCTCATATACTAGTTTTTGTGCCGCTAAATGATTAATTTTTTTCAATTAGTAGTTAATTCAAAAGTCATATTCCAAAAAAAAAAACAAAAAAAAACAAAAATGATTGCACTGCTTTGCATGTTATAAAAATACTGTCCATATTATAAATTTTTTATGTTTACCAATTGTTTTGTGGTTGGAGAATAGTTGAACTTTAGAGAAAATTAATTATTAACCATTATTTGAGGGAATAAATAATATGATTAGTCATAAAACAATTGCTATGAAGATATTCTATATCTCCAATAGATACTTGTGAGTTGTCATTTAATCAATTGCAAGAATCACTCAATAAATTTTCTCATAAAATTGTTATTATGATGACCTTGGTTAGGGGTGTATATGAGTCGGTTTGATCAGATTTTTATCAAAATCAAATTAATAATATTAGTCTGATTATAAGTTTTGTTTCTCATTTTTTTTTGTTACGTGAATATTATTTTAATCTTATTTTTTTGGAGTAATCAATAAAATTTTGATAAATTAGTATATGTGTAGTAATAATTGATAGACATATGATTTATTGAACACATAATAGTTAAATCAAATTGATAAAAAAAACTATGTGAAATAGTCTAGATTTATCCTTGAACCTTATGAAATTATGCATATGTTTTTTTTCTGCTATTACATCACTCTAAATCAATTACCTCCATAATAATTAATCCTTTAAAGACTATTGTTACTCCATCATCACTTCACTATGAAAATACTTATAAAAGAATATACATAAATTGTCACATTCAAATAATTTCTCTCACTTTTTTTATCTTTTATCATTTTTCTATGTCATTATTTTACTTTTTGACGTAGTATCCCCCACTATGATCATCACAATACTATTATAATTGATTTAAAAGCTAAATATTATGTACTTAGATTTAGTTTACAATTAGGAGATCGATGTGGAGCTTTGACATTGTTATTAATGATTTGAGAAGTATTAGTGATGAAATCGCGTAAAATGAAGTTTTGACTAAGTTAAATTTTTTAATTTAATGGTGTAATTGTATGATGTTTGAGTTCATGTTTCAGATTATTGGAGATTTCAGGATGAAATGAAGTTTTTTGAGAATAACGATATTATTATTGAAGATTTTGAGTATTGAAAAAGATGATGTTGCCACTACAATATTGACGCCCTTCTTCAAAATTCAGAAACAAATTTAAAACATTTCACATAGTTTAAGAATAAATTTACTAATTTCCCTTTATAAAATATTCATATATTGAGAGCTTCCATCGTCAGAGAATAAGAACATATTTGAACCAATTTTATGATGACAGTTGACAAGGATACATTTGATCCCAATTATTAACAAGGATAAACTTAAACCATTTCGGGGCAAATATATGACTCGTCTGGACATGATTTGAAATCAGGTTAAATTAAAGTTAAATTTTATTTAAAAATATAATTTGAATTTCTTAAATTGTATTTTCTTCTTATAAACACGACAACCTCATAATTTGTGAAAATTATAATAACTTTCACAACTCTTATACAATTTCATTAGTTCATAAATCATACACAATGTATCAAGCTCTGATATCCTAAAACGTTGAATTAACAAATCACATATTTATATATTTATTATAATAAATAAATTTCCCATATCATTCATTACAAACTTTCAAATAAATGTAATTTCACAAAAGATTCATCGATTAATTATCCTTTTTTTAAATAAAAAAAAAGACAACTTGGCAAGGGTAGGGTGGTGGGGTGGGGTGGGGTGGGGTTGCAATTACTATAAGCATACATTCATCCATTGAAACAAAATATACATGTTCTCTTCAACCTCCATAATATCACCATTTTTAATCTTCATTTTTCTCTTCTGAAACTTCTTCGAAGAAACAGAAGAAAATAATTGTTACCCTTTTACTAATAACCTGTTAGTTCAATGGATCCATGTCCATTTGTTCGTTTAATAATCGAATCATTAGCTCTAAAACTTCCATTAACAGCAACTAAATCAGCTTCTCATGGAATCCATCCATCTTCAACTCCCTGTTATGCAAAACTTAAGCTCAAAAATTTCCCTACCCAAACCACAATTCTCTCTCTTTCCCCAAATTCCGACACCCTATCTCCGCCGGAATCCGCCGGAATCGCAACCGGATTTCATCTCGACGCCGCCGCACTCCGTCGTTTATCTGCAAAACCCGTAACCCTAACTGTATCTGTTTTCACCGGTCGAATGGGGGGCCGCGCGTGTGGAGTTACGTCGGGGAAATTGATGGGTTCTGTGCAGGTGAGTGTGGATTTGAGTGGGACGCATTCGAAGGGGAGGGTGTTTCAGAATGGGTGGATGAAATTGGGGGCGACGGCGATGACGGAGAAGGATAAACCGGTGGCGATGTTGCATATAGCGGTTCGAGCTGAACCGGATCCGCGGTTTATATTTCAGTTTGGTGGTGAACCGGAGTGTAGCCCGGTCGTTTTTCA
Source organism: Solanum etuberosum (assembly GCA_029582245.1). Taxonomy (NCBI): domain Eukaryota; kingdom Viridiplantae; phylum Streptophyta; class Magnoliopsida; order Solanales; family Solanaceae; genus Solanum; species Solanum etuberosum. Next base: position 60,799 of record JAJONR010001272.1, on the reverse strand, counting down.
GATTCAGGGGAATATTAGACAACCGGTTTTTAGCTGCAAGTTTAGTGCTGATCGGAATAATCGCTCACGGTGAGTCTCCGTTGCTACCCGCTCTGTTTATCTCGTTATTTTTATGCTTTGATTACATTTTCGTGTGAACCGAGGTCTTTCGAAAAATAATCTCCGGTCTATACACCTAATATACTATCAAAATCCCTATATTATAAGTATATAGTATAAGTTTTTTTTTTCATGTTACTTCTGTTGTGATATTAGATTTTAAGGACAATATATTAATATAAAAATATTTATATAATGTCATTTATAAAGTAAAATAAATATAATATAATAATTACAAAAAAAAAAAACTTAATTTTTACGTAGATATAATTTTGTCGTTTCTTTGAACTTTTCTTGTTGAAATATGTCGTGGGGATTGGAAAATATGGGACCATATCATTGACTATCTTTGGACAAAAGGAGCGCTAATATTAATGGTTGAGTCGGAATTTTTACTAACGTTAATCAAATTATAAAAAAAATTATTATACGATGAAGCTGATAGTATTCAACATATAGTAGAAATAAACATTTAATTTTAGAAGTATAGTAAATTTCAATACTAAGAACCTCTCGAGTATTTAGCTACTTAAACAATTTTTACAAGAAATTTTGATAATTTATTTTTTGAAATGGTCATCACTAAAAATAAAAGGAGAGTTTTGACGTAACTGATAAAGTTGTTGTTACCTGTTCAAACTATAAAAATAACTTTTTGCAGAAGTATAGAGTAAGACGGCATATAATAGACATTTGTATGGTTGGACCGCCTTTACTTATTATGAACATTTACCTGTCTTTTTAATGGACAATTCTTTATTAGGATTTGTTTTTACTCTTAACATGGGAGTTATTAACTAAAGTTGATTAAAGATTATCTCATGATTTTATTGTCTTATAGTTTAGCAAATTGTGGGTCCAAAAAATTAACTATTTATCAAGTTGAGCATTTTACTTTAATGACAAAGATTAGAGAATTGTCAGTCAACATAATTAGTTTGATCTAACAGACAAAAAAATTAACTTAGTGTTATTGGCAACCACCATTGATTCCCTTTCCATGTGCAAAGATTTAGTTCCAAATTCTTCATAAAAGTTATTAATATTCTTCTTTGACTATTTGTTTAGTTGGATCAACCATCTATCTTAGCATTAATTTTGTGGATTATTGAATACACCTACCTTACTAATTAGTTTACCAAATTAAGCTTTCTATCATCCTTCTGTTAGTTTTTAGAAGTTAAACTCTTGGGCGTGTTTGGCATAGAGTGATGTTTTCTCATTTTATCATATTTGTTGATCAAAATATTTCGAAAAATATTTTTCTAGAAAAATAAATTCCTTAAAAATATGGTGAATCGTATTAGTGGGAAAAACAAGTATCATAAGTGGCATCTCAAGCTCATTGTTTCTTTCCCCACCCCCCGATGCCCCCCAACACCTAGCCTGACCAGGGGCGGAGTTAGAGGAGCAAAAGGGAGGCTTATTTGTACCTCCTTTGACGAAAAATCTCACTATATATATATATGTAAGGTCAGAACTTTCTTCATGTATATATAGTAGATGATGAATCCCTTAATAAGACTTCTGCTTAGGTCCCCGACTCCCAACTCCCTATCCCACCCACCTTGATGTTTTTCAAGATTACATATGCTCTTCGGATTATATATTTTTGCTTACTTACTGAACACTAGAAATGTTTTTTCGAGAAAACATTTTTCTTCATACTAAACACACCCTTAATTTATTGTTCTAGGTACTGATTTTGTTAATAAGCTGATATTTGTCTCTCTTTTATGTGTTAAAACAGATCTCTACCAACTGATTTCAACTTAAACAACAGAGGATGGATGAGAACATTTTCTGGAGAAAGGGACAGAACAGGAAGGGAAAGAAAAGGGTGGATGATAATCATCTATGATCTTTCAGGCTCAGCTGTTGCAGCTGCCTCAATGATCACACCATTTGTACCCTCTCCCGGTTCCGATCGTGTCTCACGATCAAATGCCGGAGCATGGCTCATCCTCCGGCCTAATGGCGCCTGTGTTAGCACCTGGAAACACTGGGGTCGACTCCAGGCGTGGAGAGAAAGAGGGCCAGTTGATGGTCTCGGTTACAAATTCGAGCTTGTTACTGATACTGGCCTTACTAGTACCATTCCAATAGCTGAAGGCACAATGAGCATGAAAAAAGGTGGTCAATTTTGCATTGACAATACAGTGAAAGACACTGCATTGAGCACGAATTCTCCGATAAGAGGATTCGTGATGGTGTCAAATGTAGAAGGCGAAGGCAAGATTAGTACACCGATGGTTCAAGTCGGGGTGCAACATGTCACTTGTATGGCTGATGCTGCCCTATTTATCGCGCTTTCAGCTGCCATTGATCTAAGTATGGATGCTTGTAGGCTTTTCTCTCAAAAACTCAGGAAGGAACTTTGCCATGATGATCAAGAATCATACTTCTAAATCCGAGACACGGGTGCAACAACATTTTCCGAGAGGTCAAGACATACAATTTTTTCATTCATATGCAGTGATGACCAAAATGTGAACTCTGGTTTGAGCATGAAAGATATATACCTTTTTTTTATTGCTTCGGATTATTTTCAACACACACATACATATTCATTTAGAATTTAATTATATACATCGTCAACGTAAGGAATTTTTACACTATCTGGTCATCTTTACCTGTTATAGCATATAACAATATCTTATTTTCAAGATTATGAATCTCACATTTTGAGAAAGCGTATAGGTAGATATTGTCTTTTTGGATGACCAGATAATGTTAGAGTTCTTTACTCTGACGTATATATAATTTAAATCCATTTATTTATTATTCTTTTATAATGAAAACACTTCAATGACAGCTTCTCTAAATATTATTGGCCAGTTTGTTTGTTCTTTGTTGAAAGATAAAAGACTTTTCATTAGCCAAAATAGGCAAGTATACACAACTAGCTCTTTTGGACTCAAGAGCTTAGTCTCAACAGAAAGAAACTAATACAATAAATCAAAATCTGAGCCATGCTTAGCTATCGGCAGTGCACCTTCTAGGAAGGGTCTGCCTTTGGACCTCGTCATTTAGCAGCAAATAGGTCTTACGTTAAAACAACATACCCAGCTTAATCCCACAAGTGAAGTCTGAGGAAGGTAGTATGTACGCAGACCTTACCCCTTACCTTGGAAGGTAGAGAGGTCTTACATTAAGCTGGAAAACTATTCAAACTATCAAGAACTTGTTTCCATTTGTTGACTCTCTGGCTAGTGACATGTAGTTGGAGGAAAATCTCATGCTTTACTACTGCTGCTAATATACATCCCAAGATCTGATTCTCTATTGCTGAACTGCCCATTTTACTTCGTCCTGCCATTTCTCACAAGCTCTATTTATACCCAACCATCTCAACAAGGAGCCCCATAGATGTGTGTGAGACTCAACTTCATCAATAATACATAGGACACTGTTCTGAGAAGCATGAATTCCCCACTTAGTCAGTCTATCCACATTGGACAATCTACCATATATATATAGTCAACGACAACATGAAAAGATGCCTAGGTAGTATTCCTTTGGTTGGTATTCAATTCCTCCGAGGCACACTAGGGAATGTAGGATTGAGTGTTAAGCAGGCTCTCTTAAAACTAAACTTTTCTGTCACAACGAAACTCTGAAGAGTAGCATAGACATCCCTTGTGCTAACTAGCCATTCTGTAGCATCAAAAATTTTCTTGACAACTCAACAAGCTTGCTTTGGGATGCTCATATGCATAATGTCCCTGCGTTTTATATAAAAGCCATGTATCCATTTCACCCGTAGTCTTTCACTCAAAGACCAGAGCAACTTACATATAGCTGCCATGTTCCAGGTAAAGGAATTAAGAATGTTCGGTTCCCTTGCAGACTTGGGTATACACAACACATTTTATGAGAACAAGGCCTTCCTTGAAAATTCACTGCTCCTTGTCCAAAGACATGTTTTGCAAATGGTTGTCACTTTGGTGAGGATCTGTTTACGCAGAAGGAAGACCTGAGCCCAGTATGTTTGCATCTCAAAAAGCACACACTTGATCAATTGAAGTCATAGGCATGCATTGTTGAACAGTGAGCTTCTTTGAGGATAACGGTACTCCTAGATACTTTAAAGGGCATTTCTCCCACAGTGAAATTCAATTCTTGTAGTAACTACTTCATAAATCCATCACTCACACCAGCAAAATAAAGTGAGCTCTTTGTCCATATTAGCACGAAGACCAGAAACCTCAGAGAAAAGATTGAATGCTTTCATCATGAGGTGTATAGACAGACACACATTAAGAGCTCATTGGCCAGTTTTTCTACCAAAGCATCACACTGACAATAACAACAACAATAACATACCCAACGTAATCCCACAAGTGAGGTCTGGGGAGGGTAGTGTATACACAGACCTTACCCGTATCTTGGGAGATAAGAGGGGATTTCTGATAGACCCATCACATTGATAATAGTTCAACTAAATGAAGATAATTGCTAATATTAGACAAATAAGAGAAGTATAAGCTTTCTTTGCATAGATTACATCTTCTTGTTTGAACATATGAGAAAATCACAATCAAAACTAAACCTTGCATTTTGTATGATTGAAAAGAAAAATTAACCAATCAAACCAATCATCTTTTGATGTACTCAAAACCAAAAATGGTACATATGATATGAAATCTCTATGAGAGAAAAGAAACAACAAAGAAAATATACATCCTACCTAAGTTGTGGAGACTCTTCACTTTCGATGCCGCACCGTGTCAGATTCTCCAAGAATACACTACTTTTGGCGAATCCAACACGCACCCCTTCACATTTTTGAAGAGTCCGAGCAACATAGATTCTACCAATTCCTACAAAAGAACACATACTATATATAATGTATCACAAAACATCATTTTACCACAAAATTTTTTAGTTAAAAGAGTCTTCTTTTCCTTCTTCTTCTAGCAATCTTTATGTTACCAAGAAAACTAACCCATTTCTGCAAATCAACTTTCAACAACAAACCAACCAATGCAGCACAACAGCAAAACCCTAATGCCCAATCCAAAACCCCTCTTTTCCACACATTAACAGAAAACCCAAAAAGGGTTAAACCTAAACCTCCCAAAAACACATCAATTTCCAATCTTTTCATCAAAATCAACCACAACCCAACACCAAGAACTGCAAAAAACACAACCCCAAATCCCCAATTCATCTTCTTTCTACTTTTTCTTCTTCCCCACCCATCAAAACCACCCGACCCAAAACTAAACCCACCACCTCCACCTCCACCATTTCCACCTCCAAATTCCCTTAAAATAGAATCCAATGGCTCTGGCAAAAGCTTGAGCTTTGAAGCAATGAAGTAAGCTGATTCTAGCATGATTTTCGTTGATCTAACAGACCCAGATGGCCTTTTCTTTTTCCAAGCTGATACAATCGGTTTCTGCAAATGCAAATGCAAATCGGGAAGAACCCCATTTCTGGAAAATGGATCGGAATGGTTCACTGCAAGATTTCTTGAAGGAAAATCACTGGTTTTTCGAATTGAATTTGGTAAAAGGGAAATATACTTTGCTTGAGTGCTCTGCATTTTCGCTCTAAGAAATTTTTGAAGAGCAAATCGCAACCTTATTGGCAAAGAAGAGAAAGGAAAAGGAAAGGACCGTTGATAGGTTTTAATGGAAAGGATTTTGTATTTCGAGGTCAAAAACATATCTAAATTATTATTTTTACGAGTTATATTCTTTTTATTTCATGTATATTAACTTATTATCGAGATGTATTTCAATATCAATAAATCATAGTTGAGATATGAAATGGATGAAAGCATGATAGTTTGGGTGTTCTTTTGTAACCATTAACCAATTATACTAAATTTGAATTTACATGAAAAAAATGAAAATACGTCACGTGAATTTTTTGTAAATATTGTGATCTAGTTCATGACTTATTAGAAGTAGAAGGCATTTTGATGGAATGTATTTTCATGGACGAAAAAAATTATAGTTGAATTGACAATCAAAAAGAACATTGCTTCCAGTGACCCTAATTGAGAAAATATGATGCTAACGATTCTTATTCTATTACATATCAGGGATCTCTTTGAGAAAAAAATGATTTTGAAGAAGGGGAGGGAGAAGGAGTTCTTAACCCGCAAAAATGAAAACGTGATAGTTTAGGTGTTCTTTTGTAACCATTAACCAAGTATACTTACTATTGTGTATTAGGGACTACCTAAATTTGAACTTATTGGGAAAAAATGAGAATACGTTCACGTGAATTCGTTGTAAATATTGTGATCGAGTTCATGACTTATTAGAAGTAAAAGGCATTTTGATGGAATGTATTTTCACGGACGAAAAAAATTATAGTTGAATTGACAATCAAAAACGTTGCTTCTAGTGACCCTAATTGAGAAAATATGATGCTAACGATTCTTATTCTATCATATATCAGGTATCTCTTTGAGAAAAATGATTTGGAGTTTGAAGAATGGGAGGGAGAAGGAGTTCTTAACCCACAAAAAACTTATTCAATTATATAGTTTAAACTCCTAGGATATGATATTCTCAAGACTTTCTATTTGATTATATCGAAAGGCTCAATGAATTGTGATTTCACTTTTGATTCAGCTTATTTTAAGACAAGCAAATCATTTATAATAAAAAAAGATGAGCTTCAAAAGAATTAATAATTCAGAGTCTTTGGCGTCATTATTATCCTTATAAGATTTAACTTATATGAATCATTATTGATTTGATATTAATAATTGTTAAAAATAAGACATAATACATGCTATTTTAACTTGACGTCAATTTATATCTAAAACCTTTAATTTTGAACGTGTATAAATAGACACTTAAATTGTCATAAAATTGAAAATAGATACACATATCTTACATAACAAATATCACGCGATTTGCCATAAAGGACACATATATCTTACACGATTTGTCATGTTTAACGTGTGTCTATTTATTTAATTTTATGATAGTTTAAATGTTTATTCATGTACATATAAAATAAAAGATCATAAATGTCATTTGAGTTTAATTTAAAATATATGTTTATGTATTATATTATATGAATTCATCTCCAAACATATATTATTATTATTTTCAATTTCTTCCAACTAATAGTCACATGCAACTCACGTGACAATTCCTAACTTGGACATTTCTGTAAATATCCTTAATTCCAGGCCTAAATTATTTGCCTTCATTGCTCTTATTTTCCAAATTTTTTTCACAATTTTGGTTCTACTGGTTCATTGTCTTCTCTTCTAGATTCCTCTCAGTTCAACCTTCGAAAATCCCCAGTTTTCTTACAATTATCAACGAATTACCCCTCAAAATCTCCATTTCTACACAATCTCCTGCTTTTTCTCTCTCGATCAATGTAATTTTCACCCAAAATCGTTAACAATTCAATCCCCCAATTTTTTCTTCTTTTTATTAGTTTTAGGGTTCGAATCTTTAGCTTCAATCAGTTTAGTAGATTAGGAATCTTGGAAATGAAGATTGTGTATGGTTTTTGTACAGTTCAATGTTTATTGTAGAGCCCCAAGTTTTCGTTTTGATCAATTTAGGGTTCAATATTTAGCTGCAATCGGTTTTGGTTGATTGGGGTTTGTGGAAATGAAGATCATGTATGGTTTTTGTACAGTTCAATGTTCATTTTGATCAATTTAGGGTTCAATTCTTAGCTTTGATAAGTTTGGTCTAACATCAGTTCGGTATTCATTGTAGAACCCCAAAGTTCTCGTTTTGATCAATTTAGGATTTTAAGTCTTTTGCTGTAATCAGTTTGATTGTTTAGGATTTTGGAAATGAAGTGTGATAGATTTGTGTGATTTTTGTTTAGTTCAGTATTTGGTGTAGACGCTAAGTTTTCGTTTGGATCAATTTTGGGTTCTTAGCTTTGATCAGTTCAGTGGATTAGGAGTTAGTGGAAATGAAGATTGTGGAATTGGATGACTCGTTAATAGAAGGTGATGGTAAGTGTGTGAACACTGAGAAACGGGTGATTGTTGGTGTTGATGCTAAGAGAGTGTTGGTTGGAGCCGGAGCTCGGATCCTCTTCTATCCGACACTTTTGTACAATGTTTTTCGTAACAAAATTCAGTCGGAGTTCAGATGGTGGGATCAAATTGATCAGGTTTACTTCTTCCTTAACATAAATTTTCGCTCCTTTTCCCAAAAGGAATGAGAGTCTAGAACACCTAGGTCAATGCATTTTATTTTTTCAATGATCTCTCAGTTTTTCCAAGTAAAATTGCATATTAAGAAATTATGTACAGTGTGATTTCCATAGTTGTAAGATATTTGATAGATGTTTGAGAAAATCGTTGTAGAAAACTTTTGGACTCGCCAAAAAATGTCTTTTGTTATGTGGTTGTCTTTGCAGATGGATGCTTGCCAGATAATGGGTTTATCTAGTCCAATTTGACAGTTTTTATCTATGGAAATGCGAGGGAAAGAGTGAATTTTATTGGTCTGTTATTGTAATTTTCAATATATTATATTCTTTTATATAGGTATGAGTTGTTGTGTGCATTAACTTATTTTTTAGTTGCTTGCGCATTTGCAACTTTGAAGAAGTAAGGAAATTGCCTCCTCCTGTTCCTGCCTCCCCACCCCGCTCTCATAAAGAAAAGTCTAAAGGGAGAAATAAACAATTACTTCTCATTTGTCCTCCATTAGTTTAATATGTTGTGGTCGATGCCTTTGTGACTCTGCGTTTTTGTTTGTTCAGTTTCTCCTTCTTGGAGCAGTTCCATTTCCATCGGATGTCCCTCGGTTGAAGCAGCTTGGAGTTGGTGGTGTAATAACACTGAATGAACCTTATGAAACTTTGGTGCCATCATCATTGTACCATGTGAGTGATACATGTATTAAATATCATCCATTTTCATAGTCATAATATGTGATTATATTCTCGATAAGCTTTTTCTCCTGAGAAGCTTTCGGACTATGATGTTCGTTTTTTCAATAGCTCAATTAAAATTTGCTTAGTTTGTTAATTGGTGTGTGCATATAGCAGGGTATTAGTTTTCTTTTGTCACAAATTTGACATTAGTACCAAATGACATGATAAAATCTTCAGGGTGTTGCTCAGGATACCCAGAGTGACATGTAGACACATCCCCTGTTGTAGGGTGTTAAAGATTTTTTCATGAATGAGTAGGCAGTTTATGAGCATGAAAGAGTAAACAATGTTCTGTCATTGAAACTTCACAGTTTTGATCTCATATGATATCGATCAGTAAATACACGTTTCTCTATTTCTGATATCCCAAATTTCACTACCTGTGGTGGACACCACCTTCTGGCTGCATTATATAAAGACACGGAACAGCTTTCCCCCCTGCTTCCCATCTCTGCAACTACAGTGTGCTTGATGCCCTTTACAATTTGTTTGATTCTTTTTTATCCTTTTTAATTTGATACTGTTGTTAATGCATAGTAGAAATGGGTTTCCACACGTAGAGGTGTATTCACATCTCCTATACTCTGATTTCAGGCCCATGGAATAGACCATCTCGTTATTCCAACCAGAGATTATCTTTTCGCACCCTCTTTCGTGGATATAAACCGAGCAGTAGATTTTATTCACAGTGAGTGATTGTCATTTATCTTCTGTATTATTGACTTATTGTAGGGCCCTTCCTCACTTCCTTTTTCTCTTCTCTGTTGCAGGGAATGCATCCTGTGGTCTGACTACTTATGTGCATTGCAAGGCCGGAAGGGGAAGGAGCACAACCGTTGTGCTTTGCTATTTGGTAGCTGTCTTAACCCGTTTGGGCAATGCTTCTTGGCCCGCTAGTTTTTTTTACTTTCAAAACTTTAGCGAACTTTAGATTGACTAAAAGGTTGATACTTCCACTAATTTAGGTTGAATATAAGCACATGACTCCTGCTGCAGCGCTGGAATTTGTCCGCTCCAGAAGACCTAGAGTTTTATTGGCTCCTTCTCAATGGAAGGTAAAGAAAATTTCGAGTAGATTTTGTGCAACATAGGAAGTTTATCTGTGTGTCAACTTATCTTTTTCGTTAAACAGGCTGTGCAAGGATTCAAGCAGCAGCGAATGGCATCTTCTCCACTCTCTGGTGATGCTGTGTTGATCACTAAAGCAGATCTTGAAGGGTATCATTCTTCTTCTGACAATAGTCGTGGTAAGGAGTTAGCCCTTGTTCCCCGAATCGTAAGAACACAGCCAATGATAGCTCGATTATCCTGCCTCTTTGCGTCACTGAAAGTATCTAGCAGCTATGGACCCATTACCAGGCAACTGACCGAGGCACGTGCCTGCTAACTGCTGCACACTCATCAGCAGTGCTTCCTTGTTCAGAATAGGTCTGCTTAAATAAGTTCCCAAGAGCTTTATATCTTTGATTCTGTAAGATAAACCATCAAGGGATTCTGAATACAGAAAGAAAAAATTGTTGAAGGGTCTTTCAACATTGTATAAACATGTGCAGAGTGTACGACTTTTGGTTTCATTTGTAAATATTTGGGTCATTATCACTCCCTCCATTTCAGTTTATGTAACATAGTTTGAGTCGATACGGAGTTCATGAAAAAATGAAGACTAGAGAAACTTATTTTCTTAGACATCGCGGTATAACATTTGAAGCCAGAAACCTTTGAAACTTGTGACCTCAAACATGCTATAATATTTGTATTGTTATAAAAGCGTACCAAGAGACTGGCTTAAGAAATTACGAAGTAAAGGTGTTTTTGTCCAAAATAACACCAAATATATGGTATTTTCCACGCCATAATTTAATTCTAATTTTACGATAAATTCGGTCCGATCGTAGTCAGCTACATTAAGTAAAGTAAGTTGAATGGAATGTCCTTTATATAGCCGACAGAGACTTTTATATCTTATCTTATCCTATACCTTATGAAAAAGAAGTTTGTACAGAAAAATTATGGAGTGCCACAACTTTTAATCGTTTTGTTGCAATGCAATAATAGAGCTAAATTCTTATATTCAATAATTTATTATAGGCATAATACATAAGCATGACCCTTAACTTGGCTTCAGCGGACAACTATGTCCTCCAACTTTGAGTGTGCACAAATAGACACTTAAACTTGTATAAAATAGAACAAGTAGACACATGTGTCCTACATAGCATAATACACGATGGACACAAAATTGCCATATAAGACGAATGTGTTTATTTGTTCAATTATATAACTGTTTAAATGTCTACTTGTGCACACCCAAAGTTAAAGATCATAGTTGTCATCCGACGTCAAGTTAATGGTCATGTTTATGTATTATGTCTTTATTATAATATGAAGTATTTTAAAATGAGACATTATAAATTTAAATAAAGGTGCAGAATAAGAGTAAATTTACTCAAAAATAAAGAGCAACAGACGGTTGTTATTGATATGTAAGATGATGTTCGAGATCATTTGGACATGTGAAGAAAAGAAACACATTAGCCTTAATAAGGAGTACAAGAGGTATGCAGTGATAGCCATAAGTAGAGATAGAAGTAGACGGAAACAGAATTGAGGTTAGTTGATTAGACCAGACATGACATATTCTTAACGCACTCGACTCTTCCCAAATCTCATAAGTAGGATGACACTGAATATGTTGTTTATTTATTATACCAACTCCCAAGGTAAAAATTCATTGGATTCAAAATATTAAGATGAAACTAGTATTTCTTCCCATTTTGGGTAAGAGGAATTCTCAAAATTGTTAAATAGAGAAATCTGATGATGACTTCCAGCTGCTGCAGTAATGCCCTATGACATTATGTCATCAAATATCAAAGAAAGCTGAATGAATTACAAACTGTATACACAAAAAACATGTGCCCAGATGCTCCTTATCTCAAAGCTTTGACAGAGCTGAATTATCGATAGCTCGTAACCCCTCTTATTTTCCGAAAATTACAGCCACACGCGTAAAGATTTTCTAAAAAACTAAAAAATAACAGCATGATAGTCCCGCTGTGTACTTCATAGTTGACAAATGACTTATTTGGAACGGAACCTGCTGCTGACTGCATCGTATGATGGGAGGGAAAGAACTGCGATTTTGAAGTAAAATGAGCAAACCCACGGGAAGTCGAGAGAAACAAATAATTATAAAGAAGGATTCACAATCTCAGTCACTTTCAAGAGAAACAAATAATTGTAAAGAAAGATTTACCATCTCCATAGGATGCCATGGTCAGAGGAGAAGAAATAAGCTTCTGCACAACGGAAGCAATATCTTTTGCTGAAACTGCATCAATGGCTTTCAAGAAATGCTCCACTGGTTTCCTGAGGACCCAAAAGCAATTGGCATGGAAAATCTTTTTAAGTACTAATTTGATCAGAGAGGTACAACGATCATACGTGAAGAGGCCCGGGAGAGGGAGGGGGGGCAATGACTATTAATAACACTGGTTGGAAGTGAACAGAAATGGCTCCTTTTTCTGGACAAAGGAAGAATATTTCTTAGGGATACAATATCCGCCGCAAAATGGGTCTTTGACTGGAATTTTTAATATAGGAAGGACAAAGCCTGAATACAAAGTTTCCTCAGATTTTCTTGATATATAATGGGAAAGCAAGTTTTATGATTAGCCAATTCAACGGAAGGTCAACGTAAACCACCTAATCTATTTATTAGGTGGCACCAGTTTCTCAGATTCAAACAACGTAATATGGGCAATCTGTAGAAGACTTCCAAGCGAACAATGTTGATTCAGAGCAGCAAATTTTTTAAATAATTAAGTCAGCTAGGTGAACATTAGAAACAAGTGTGTATATACCTCTCTCCATATGTCAAAAGTTGTCTGCCGATATCTTCTGATGCAACCATCTACAAATTAGACATCAGCAGTAAGCACATATATTATACAACATACATCGGCTTCTGCAAATCCAAGCCAATACAATATAGCAGTTGAGTTAATATTACATACCCGGGATTCCAAGTTCATCAGAATGGCAGACTTTGTTGCCTGTTTAGCACGGTTTAGCTGTACTTGGTCAACTGTGTGAAACGAGCAAAGGCAAAGCCACAAAATAGCAATCAGTAACAGGATAATGGTGGTGGAAAATTGCATTGGCATATCGATGGACTTCTTTAGTTCGAAAGAATACTTCCTCTGGGGAAGTAACAAAATTAGGCAGAAAATTCAACATAAATTTAGGGAAAACAAAGTAACAGAGTTCAGAATTATATGTCAAACCTTCACTAGGGTTTGCTACCGCAATAAGCTCTTTAACTGCTACATCAACAGCTTGAGGCCCAAAATCAGAGCTCTGATAACACAAACACCCAAAAGAGAGAGACTAAGCTTTGCAATTTAAGAAGTCGTTATTTCTTGTAGAAGTAACACAACAACCGAAAGAGCTTCATAGATGGAACTCTGTTGGCATATGCAATGGTGAGTCACCCACATAAACAACAAAACAATAGAGTGACAAGGTTTCAATCATTTGCCCACAATGGAGGAAACAACAACCTAACAAAACTAAGCCCTCATTTGTTTGCACTCAATGAATGTCTGAACATAATTATTCATATCTCAATTAAGTTTGTTTTTTAAATCTGAATCTTGATCCTTCAGATCTTAATCATCAAGTGAGTTTTTTATTTTATTTTACAATCACTTAAATAGGTATGAATAGATCTGAATGATTAAGATGTATAACAAAATTTTGATATCAATAAGGTGTTCATCAAGGATTTTCTAGAAAGATGACAGTTCAACTTTCACGGCTAGCCGCCGCCGTCTACCATTATCAACTACCACTACTTACAACCACAATCCTCAGCCACAACACCTATGCTGCCAATATCGCTGTTAGTCATCCCCACCACCAACCACCATTACCACAACCACCACCAATAACTATCAACGATCAATTGATAACCATCAACCACCACTATAAATCACCAACTACCAGCATCATTCACCGCCACTATCATTCACCACAATTATTAGCCGCCGCCACCACCCACTAGCTACTCTCCACAACCAACACCATCTCAATCAACATCCACAACCAACATCAATGGCAATAATGTTGTTTAAAAGGTAAGGTAAAAAAGCTAGGTAAGTTCGTGATATTTCTATACCAATACCACAAGCACATTTCCATTACATCACAAGAAAATTTAGCAACACAGAGCTATGTACTTGGCATAGATTATAGTTAGTCAGTAAGATCTGGATACTAAAACATCAAGCCACCCATAATGAATAGATAATTCAAATGATAAATAGTAACCTATTCAGCAAGGTAGGGAGGAAAGGGGAAAAGAAAGGAAAAGGGTCTGGATGAAAATGATGCGTAAGAGAGAAACAAACACAAGTTACCAGATCAAACATTTAGTTTGAAGACGGTGATAGCATTGATAGGAATCATTGTATCTTCGTTTGAAATAAAGACGGATAGATAAGCGATAATGAAATCATCATAGGGCTTTTTACCGTAGTTCCTTGAATTCCAAATAATCCAGTGTTATTGTAAATGCTGCTGAATGCAGAGAATGCGTGAATCTGCGGGTACTGATTTAAGACACGAAGATCTGCTCATCATTGTGGAAAATCATGTAAGTATGTGAATGCAAGAACTAGGAGAAAATAATATTTCCAAAACTAAATGAGTAAATATACAAATTCCAACTTTGTGCAGACCAATAACCAAGTACATATCCATCTGATTATCTAAATATCACCAAACAATTGCATTTAACTTACTAATTTGTGAGTGTCAAATGAGTATGTTTCCTTTTGAGTTTTAAGTAAACGTTAACCCGTCTACGTGAAACAGCACAGACTATGTTGACAAGACTCCATATGAAGAAGACACAATGGAGTACCAAATCCATATTTCTGAAAATTTTCAACATGGGGAAACACAGTAAAGGGTAAAGAAGGGAGATGATGCCACCAGAAACTGAATTTAGAAGGGAGAAAGGAATGGAGATCAGGAGAACGGGGTCATCACTAAATCATGATTGCACCAGGGAGAGGTAGCCAGGAGTCTGTGTCTTCAAAAAAGATCAATATGAAGCAGAAGATTGCAGTGGAATTGAAAGGCTCTGAATGATCCCAATAAAATAGTTATGATGAAATCAACAGTGTAAAAATGCAAGTCATCAATGGTCTGCCAACAAAAATTAAAGATAAGGTGAACATTATGATTGCACGAAACTTATGGGGTTGTCTTTGGACGAAGTTAACATTTTCTAGTTCCATAGAATCCACCAAAGGAATACAGCAGCATGTTAACTTCAACAGGATTGTCTTTCAACAAAGTAGTAAGAAAGCTTGGAAGTGAATCTACTGTCTTGTTGTCCAGTAAGAACAGAAAGAAATTGATGGGCATTTGAGAGCATTGAGAAATCAATCTGGAGCATTAAAGAGCTTCTTTATTTGGGCAGAGAAGAACTTTGGAAAGCTCAAAACTGAACAACACGTATTATAAATTGACGAACCTTTTTGGGGCTATCATTTCTGGAATTACTTCAACTTATATAAGAAAAGTAAAGTCTGAGAAAAGCTTACATAATCTTGAGTACATCCCTTTTCCAGGACCGCCAGCTGAGAAAGATCCACCTCCTCCCATAAGCATCTGTTAAGTCCTCAAATTAATAATTACATTCCAAAACCCACATATTATCACACAGACAAAGACAGAAAACCAAACTATAAAATCAGATGAATGTTCAAAACTATCAAAGCAACAAAGTTTTCTAATTTTCTAATTCATGATACATCTTAATAAATTAGGTCCAAAATTTCCTGACTAAACATGTCTTACGAAGTAATCTTCATCCAAGTAGAGACTAACATATGCACACATACATCTCTTTTCAGTTCCTTTTTTTTTTGGATTATTAACATCTCTTTTTGGGATTGGTGACGCATATGCATATGTTCCCTATAAGTTTGTTGAAATGTTGAGCTAATGGGGTTTTACAAATGGGTAATGACTTGACAAGATCTAAAGCTTAAAAGAGACCCAATGGAAATTAATTGATGAAAAAGCAAACTGTAGGAATCCCTTCTACATCCCTCAGGAATCACACCATACAGTTGGAATTGCATAACACAAGCTGAAAAAGCATAAGAAATGTTGAATCAGAAATTATATTGGAAGCATTAGGATATTGTATAGAAGCTCTAATGTCAACTCCTACTCAAACACTCCTAAAGGGTCAATAAATCAACTACTAAACAAAGATTTTGTAACAGAGGGATCATACTGAAAGTCCGAAACCATTACAATGCTCTTTATAAGCTTTAAGGCCCAGTCCTACTCCTTCAAGGGTCAATAAACCAACTGGTAAACAAACACTGCTAATGTAACACCTATATTTCTATACAAACTCAACATTACAAAAATAATTACAAAAATATAACAAGACTTCATAAACAAACTAAATTCATATTTTGCAGAATATTAAAAAAAAGAGCAATAAAACCTTAATCCTGAAAGCAGGCAGGAACCTGTAAATCTTAATAGATTTGAGGACAAATACAGGAACATATTAAAGTAAAGACTTCTAAAATATATTAAAATGCTCAGCTTATGCCATCAATTTAATTATCCAAGCCCACAAAATGTTGATATTTGTGAACTATTTCATCACAAGTATATTATAAACTGCATCCATTTCGAAAGCAAGAATTTTTTTTAGTTCAATATTTGTTGGAATTGACACTTTAGAACTATTTTATCATGTTAGAATAGCCTTGCATATATATATATATATATATATATATACAAATAGATCTATTGTACAATATTTCAAAAGTTTCTTGATATGGTTCTTTAGGCAATATTTTATGCTTTTCCATTTCCTGAGATTGTTTGAATTTGAGAGTTAAACTTTGTTGTTAGGCCAACTGGAAGATGGAAAGGGAAGTGCAAGAAAATCAAATTTTTTTCTCATAAGTTGTTGGACCTATGAGAAAATCCTTCCTGCCAAAGTTGTAAGATTGTAAAACACATGCAATTCATACTTAAAATATCATTTTTCCCTTTTCCAATAACTAAAATAAATGGCCACATACGATTTTCCTTCTCCTTCGTTAATTCATTTACATCATTTGTTTTATTTGACATTTTCCAGGAAGCACATCACAAACTGTCCTGTGATTTTTTGAACATCCAAATGGACCTGATAGGGAAAATCTGATGCAGTCTAAACATTCGAAGAATTTAAATGAAACCTATGTACCTGAAGAACTGTTAAAGTCATTGATTCTTTTTCAGACATCCAGCCACCGGGAACTTCAAAGGCAAGGGCAAAATGAGTCATCTGGTTTAAGAGGGGGCATAGAAACGTGTTAGACACAGAACACAACACGTATGTAAAGAGGAGATGGGGGGGAGGGAGAGATAAAAAAGACGTTTCAGATACATACCTCTGCCTCGGCTTGACAGCGGTAATCTCCTCCCACATACACAGGTTTAGGCTCCTCAGTGGCGGCCACCTTAGGTAAATCAGACAAAAGAGGTTCTGCAACTTTTAAGAATTCTTCATGTTCAACACCGGATGCAGCAAGAACCATCCGAGGAGCAGTATAATTCTCCTGTAAGAAGGAAAACCAGTTTAAAAACAGAAGTTCCTCCGCAAAAGTAAGTAGTAAAAAGAGGATCTAGGAAGACCAGTGGAGGGAGATCAGGGTTTTGACACTCACAGCTACAAACTCCTCCAGCACTGTGCTGTTTAACCTGTTTATTGTAGCTTCTGTGGCCATCAGAGAATTCCCATATGGACCAGCATAACCAGCAGAATGAACTGCCTCCAAAAGCAAGTGTTGAGGGTTTTTGGAGTACTCGCTAATCTCAGCTTTAACCTTCTCAAGCTGCAAAGGCGAATATTATTCTCAGAAAAAACAGTTTGAAAGCCGTTTCAAGGGTACACCAAAGATGACCAAGAAGAGGGAAACCTGTTCTTTAACTTCCCAATCCAGGAATGCAGGATTTCTAACACAGTCAACAAGCATCTCCACCATTTGTGGTACATAAGTTTTCAAAGCATCATAAGTGTAGATCATATGCTCTCGTGAGGCTGAAGCTGTTACATTACCACCAATTGCTTCAATTTCTCGTACAATACGCAAGTGACTCCGGTTTAATGTGCTTTTGAAGGCCATGCGTTCCAAGAGGTGCGTGGCTCCATATGAAGCTGGTGTCTCGTAAATAGAGCCACAGTCAACATAGAGGCCAATTGAGGCAGCAGGGTTCTGGACTCAATAAAGTAGAACCATTATTAGAAACTGCAGTAAAGGTAATTCAACGTGAATTCAGTTGTAAAAAAATCTAGGATTCATACCACCGATGCTTCAGAGGCCACTTTGAGACCATTGGCGAGAGTCGTTATCTGGGTCTTTGCAGGTTCTACATAATCAGGTAATGGTGGCGAGAGTTTAACATCATTGAGGGGGAAATCCAAGGGAGTCACTGAACTTGACGTATCACCAGTTATCCAACTAAAAAGACCCCCAGATGGCTTGGTTGCAACAGCAGCTGAACTTGAAAATCTTGTCAAGACCCTGTTGCCTTGACGTGCCTACAATGCTTTATACTTTCAGAAAATGCATAATCTAATGATTATCTTTTCATGAACATGAAGTTGATAACAAAACCTTACATCAGAATGCATCAAACAGAAAGTACGAATTCTACTTCAACCTTTTATTAAATAAAAAATACCCTATGCCCAACCCCTCTCCCCAAGAGTCAATAGTGATCCTTCCTCAATTTACTCCCTTGGTGACTCGAACCGCCAACCTCAATGTTGGAGATGGAGAGTGATTCAACTTCAGCACCCATCCCTTATCGTATCAATTCTACTCTTAGATAAACCAGAACAATGTTCCGTAATATTAACTTTTCACAGTCTAATTCGACCTACTTAGAGCAGAAATTAGCTTTAAAACTTGGTCCTTTTTCTAAATTTCCCTCCATTACTCATAAATGCTCCCAATTTTTTTTCGCAATTCAACTTTCACCCATAAAAATGAAATATTTTGTATATCCCATTTATAGCAATACAATGAATTCCCAGCTGTAATACCAAACCACCAAAATCGTGGGACGGTGATCATAGTGGTTAATGAAGCGGGTTGAAAACTATAAGGCCTCAGGTTTCAATGCTGGCCAGCAGAGACAAAAAAAAACACTAGGTGATTTCTTTCTATTTGTCCTAGTCTAGGTGGACAGAGTTAGCCAATAATTGTTGCTGGCAGGAGTTGAGAGGTCAAAGGTATCCCGTGGAATTAGTCAAAGTGCACACAAGTCGGCCCGAACACCACGGTTATCACAAAAAAAAATGATCAAATAGTTTGCACCCAAGGGTGTGGCCTAATGGTCAAGGAAGTGTGCTGAGACCTATGAGGTCTCGACAAATTCCAATAGAGACAAAACCCGGGTGATTCCATACCATCTATTCTAGGTAGCCTTGGTGGACATAGTTACATGTTACCTGGTAGGAGGTCGCATGTATTCACATATAATTAGTGGATTAGTCGAGGTGCGAGTAAGTGAGTCCAGACACCACGTTTATAATAAAAAATGATCAAATCAATGCCTTTATCAGATAATTTTTTTTACTAAATTTGAAAAACAGAGAAATGAACTCTACCTGGCATACATGATTTAACTCAATATATGCCATCTAATAAATTTATCCAATAAATAACATAGCCGTCATATCGACAAAAAACCGACCTAAGATCAGATCCAAAGATCTAACTAGGTCTCTGCAGAATCGATTTTAATATATGAATCTAACAATAACACAAGAAAAATCATTGCGCTAAAATTAATTACAGTTTATATGTAGATTTTTTCACATATCTGCGTGTGAAAAAATAAAAAAAAAAAATATGGCTGACCTTAAGAGAGCTGAGGCGAGACGATGCGCATCTGTACATTTTGACGGTGATGATCGGAGAACTGAGTAGAGCTCCGGGAAGATGAGAAATGCGATTTTGTAGAAAAAAAATCAGTGAAAAAATGAAGCTGCGGAGAAGAAGAGCAAATATTTGGGTGTATTGGAATTTGGAAAAGTTGAGAAACTTTCTTTGATGGGCTTTTGCAAGAATGTAAATAGCCCATTGGGCTAAGGGATAATTGGGTGGGCTAGTCACTTTTGGAAATGTTTTCTAAGAAAATGAATTTCCAAATATATTTTCGTTCGATATGTAAGTAAAAAATATTATTTTAAAAGTATTTGTATATATAGTTAGACAAATACAATGAGCAGTGGTGGAGCCACCTTATTCTCAGGGGGTTCATCCGAACCCCGAACCCCCTTCGGTAAAAAATTATACTATTTATACATGGTTAAAATAATTTTTTAGGTATATATAGTAGATGTCGAACCCCATTCGGCTAATTCATGTGTCTATTTCTTCAGATTTTGAACCCCCTTATTGAAAATTTTGGCTCCGCCACTAACAATGAGAGGTAGAGGTAGGGGGTCGAGATGGGAAGCGAAGCGATGAAGCCTTCTATGCTTCACAGACTAGAATAAGTATGTGAGCGCTTCATCGCTTAAATCCACTTCACGCTTCCCTGAACACTGGATTGAACATAAGGCATGTTGGAGAATGAGGGCTAAGGGAGATTGAAGATAAGGCGTGTTGGAGGGTGGAGAGAACATAATCAATGTGAACTGCTACATGTGGAACTTGTTTTTTCTTATGTCCACTAGGAAAGTCGTTTTTCTTAAAACTGATTTTCTTAGAGAAAATGTTTTTCAAAAAAATTACCCCCAAGGCCTAGCTCGAGTGGCAAAAGGTGGAGGATTTGTAGCTTAGGTCATAGGTTCAAGCATCACACCACGCAAAGCGAAGCCTGATATTTAAGTGGAGAAGGGTAGAGAGGCGGGCCCATTTCCATCGAGTTTAGAATGTTGTGATTGGTCCAAAGGGCGGGTCACGGACGGATTTCTCGGTTATCAAAAAAAATTGACAAATCAAAAATGAGAAAATTGGAAACTCTGTACTGAACACACCAACCGAGCTACACTCAACTTGTGGAAGTTATACATTTGACCGCTTGATAAAAAATATTTAAAATTGTTAGTCAATACGTAGACGGGACAACTATTTTGGTTAATTTTCTTTTAGACAATCTTTCCATTTGAGAAAACCTAAAATAAATGAGAAAATATCAAACTATGGTCTAAAAATTTTAAATTATTATAAAATGACATGATGGTCTAAATTTTATCTATAAGATCAAGAAATATATTAGCAGACATTAGACTCTAGTTTAACATTATCCTAACAAGCTTGCTATTTTGTTATTCATCCACCTTTTAGTTAAACTATGGATCCTCATTTTGGTAATATTGTAAGTTCAATATCAAGTTAAATATCTTGTCACAACTTCTTCCTTCAGTCTCCTAGGAATATTTCATATTATACAATATACACCTCGACTGTTTCACCGAGTAAATGTAGTCTATGAGGTAACTCTGTTTACCAAGATTTAGACAGATGAGAAGACATCACAGCTAAAACAACTTCTTATAGGAACTGTTTCTCCGTAAAATGTGGTATTTAGCCAGTTTTCGAACATTATGTACAAAAAATGGACTGATTCATATGCACAAATCAAGCAAGATGAGTTCATCAGATGGCTGCAGGTCTTCCATCTTTCCTAGGATCACTAACAGCCACAAGCAAACCACGAAAAATACCGTCTTTATAATCTTTTCCGCTCCTTCTACCCAACTGTAACGGAGGATTTGGAAGGTTTTGAACGATTAACTGACAGATGGCTCCTCCGCTTCTTGCCTCGAGTTGGTGACCCCTCTCTTCTAAGAAATGTTTTTTCTCATCTGATAGTTCAATGTGATCGCCATCTATGCATGTCCAGTTCTCATACAGAACAACATTTGGGATTAGCTGCAAAATGAAAGGAACACGAATCAATACTCGTGGTTTTAGAACTGATTAATGAGAATAGTGTACATTGCTAAATATGCAAAGGGATCAACCTCGTGGTAGACTCTCGGACTCTGTACTGCAGCTAAAGGATCCATCCCCAAGACGAAATGGTTGATGAAAACTTGGACAACTGCAAAGATGATTTTTAGGCCACCACTACCACCAATTACACCAGCTAATTGATTGTCCTGTAAAACAATCATTATACGTCATACGACTACACTAAGCAGCTAAAAGATGACTTGTCGTTCAAAGGATCACATTCTGAATACCTTGAGAACGATAACTGGAGTCATGGATGATAACGGTCTCTTTTTTGGTCGAATAAAATTAGCAGGAGCAGGAGGGAGTTTATCGGGGGATATTTCATTAGGTGTTGAGAAATCTCCCATTTCATTGTTGAGTACTATACCGGTTGATGGAGAGAGCACACCGCCTCCAAATGGATAGTTTACTGTGGTAGTCACTGATACAGCATTTCGATCTGCATCCACAATGCAAAAGTGACTCGTTCCATGATCTCTTAGCTGACTCCACCTAAGAATCACAGATCAAACGTGTTAGAGCCAGTTGTTAGGCAATCAAGAATCTTGTTAGTCCTAGCTTTAGTCCGAAACAGAACTTATCTGACCTGGGCAAATAGTATTCAGGAGGAAAGGTGGTATTGTCAAAGATCTTTCGTTGAATTTCTTTGGCGAAAGACGGGGAAAGCATGTCAGATACGGTACTACTGATATTTACAAAGTTGGGATCACCCAGGTTCATTCGAACTGCAAGCATGTGTTTCACTGCCTCAATCATTCGATGCAGTCCTAAAGAACCTTTCGCAGCATTTGAACTCACATAGTTTTCAAGGACTTTAAGAATCTGTTTTCCAGTCAGACATAAAGGTTTTAATCAGACAATCGTGTCGTATTAATTATAGCAAAACAAGCTAAGTTGATTTATATACATACCAGAGAAATCCCGAGTGTTCCACTGGACGGAGGTGGCATTCCGACGATTGTGTAGCCCATAGCATTAACAGTAACTGCTTCTGGAGTTTCCACTCTGTAATTCCTCAAGTCGTCCATCGTCAAAATTCCACCTGCTCTCTTCACATCTTCGACAAGCTTTTCACCAACCTCTCCATTATAAAATGCTTCCGGCCCTTGTTCAGCAATTAGCTCTAAGCTGTGGCTTAGTTCTATGTTATGACAAATGTCACCTGCTCGTAATGGCTTTCCCTCAGGTGCAAATACTTGTCGCAAGCCAGGATCTTTAAGTAGCAATTTTGCTTTTTTAGCAATAGAGTTTCCGAGATATGGAGCAACCACGAATCCCTCCCTTGCAAGTTTAATGGCTGGTTGAAATAGGGTCTTCCAGGGCAACCTCCCATTTTTCGACCAAGCTGCGTGAAGACCAGCTAGCTCACCAGGAACTCCCATAGACAATGCTCCATTTAACTTGGAGTCCCCATTATTATCATACATGTTCTGTTTGAGTATAAACAGATTATTCTCATACTCGCGATTCTGTGTTTCCAATATTTAGATACTAAATACTATGTCTTAGTCCTAAACAAGTTGACGCCGGCCATATGGATCCTGACATACCATGTTACTCCATATAAGCTCATTTCATGTCAATATTATACAACAACAACAACATACCTAGTGTAATCCCATAGATGGGGTCTGGACAGGTTAGAGTGTACGCAGACCTTACCACTATTTTGAGAGGTAGAGAGGTTGTTTCTGATAGACGCTCGGCTCAAGAAAAAGCATATCAAAGCAGATACTATAGAAAACATGATAAAGCATGCTGGGGAAAAGGCCACTAAAATAAAATAGTGCGATAATCGAAGTACAAGTGATAATAGATGATTACAGAAATCGAAATACAAGAATTTATAGACGAAATACTACGACTACTAGTTTGAAAGGACATGTCAACATTATCCAAAATAAGAAGTAATAGTAGTTCATGATATTTGAAGGACTAAACAACTTATGTTATATACTAATCCAAGTTCCCGGTAAGAACAAAACTACAATTATCTCATGCAAACAACAACAACAACAGCTACTATTAGTACTATTGCTACTACACCTCAATCACAAACACGTCAGGATCGGCTATATGAATCCTCACTATACATGTCACATCATGTAAGCTATAAGTTTTTCACGTACGTACAAACTAAATAGTTATTCGATGAATAAAAATTGAACATAATGCTAACAGAAGGAATTATGAACCTGTGAAGCAGCTAAAGGAGCAGTTTCCCTCATGTCAATTGCTAAGACTGCTGATGTAGATGAAGATCTAACAACCATAAAACCGCCACCGCCGATTCCACTAGCCATTGGATTGACTACTCCAAGGCACAGTGCTGT
Source organism: Solanum etuberosum (assembly GCA_029582245.1). NCBI lineage: Eukaryota > Viridiplantae > Streptophyta > Magnoliopsida > Solanales > Solanaceae > Solanum > Solanum etuberosum. The sequence continues at coordinate 36,411 of JAJONR010001272.1, read as the reverse complement.
GGCAACTGCAGCATCAACTGCATGTCCACCAATTTTAAGCATGGAAATACCGATTTCCGAGCACCGACCATCATCAGCAGCAACAACTGCTTCCTCTGATTCAACAACATCAGCATTTTGCTGTAGTCCTCCATTATATCTACTATTTACATCTCCAATTAGCCATACACCAATGTCTCCATGATGTGTAAGCCCAACAACTAAAAAAAAATGAAAATAAAATAAAATTGTGTAGGCTCAAGCAACTTCTTGAATTTGTATTTAATTAGACAATCCATGTTTAGCCATGAAATTTGATCAGATTTTGAAAATCTCCTGTTTTTAGGGCTTCCACTCATAAAACTTCAATTTTTTTCCATATAAAATCCATGTCATAACACAACTTCAAAAACTCAAATTTTCAAGTTTCAACTTCAAAATCTATGGTCAAACGGGAGCTTAATCAAACATATCTAAAAAGGGTGAGTGGAATTCAACCCTACCTACAATTATTCAAGAATCTCCTTCACAATTTCAAGATTTACAACATGACACTTCACTTCTTTAATCCAATCTAATGGGGCACTTTAATCTTCATATTTTTATGGGAAAATGGTCTGATATAGCCCGTTACAAAAGTGACTCATATATACTCTTACTGTTACAAAAATAGCTCACAATATCATACCCAAAACCCAACTAAATATCCTATCAAGTATCAACACAATCATAACCAACAACAATAACAACACAACCATAACCTATTTTTCTTTTGGTTAACCCAAAAACTGGGCTAGATCCATGAGATATCTGAATTGGGGAGCAAACTATCTAAGTAAGGAGGTAGCTCCAGGAAGGTAGTTCTTTGACCCAGTTCAGTACACAAAAACAACCTTTTCTTGATTAGATTGTTTTTTTCCTCATATACCCTCATATTATAAAACAACAACATGTTTTCTTAAGCAAGATTGCAAGAAAAATACGATAACAAAATAGCAAGATACAACATATAAAGATTAAAACTCACATGTTATGGCAATGAATGCAAATAAAAAGCAAAGAGAAAGACTCCATTTTTTCTTTGTATCAAAACCAAGAGGAGGAGAAGAGTCCAAAAGTGGACCTTCCAAAATATGTTTCCCCATATCTCTAAAATTCAATGGCTAAACAGAGATATAATAAAGGATGGGGAAAGTTGCATAAAACTTTCAATACACCCTTTTTGCTTACAGTGTGGGACCTTTGTTAGTTGATCATGACTATGATGTTTTGGTGGTGCCAACATAAAGAATCTCCTTTTACATAATATATATATATATACAGTGTTCGGATCTTGCATTAAAGCTATGACTATATTTGAATTGCACACTGTAGAGGTCTATCCACGGGTGACGCTCTTAATAGAATTCTCTCCATATCCCGGCTCAAGTCGAGACCTTTGATTAAGGATGGAACATCCTTATTACTGCAGCAAGTTCATGTTGATAGTTTTATGTGATTTTTAAGTATCTACAAAAGTTTGATATTTTGAATTTTTTTTAAGTATATCTATGTCTAAGTACAACTTTAAAATTAGTATAGGTTGTTGTTAAAGAATTATAAAACTTTGATCTCAAGTGAATAATAACAAATTGTGTCATTAAAGTAAAATTAAATACTGTAACTTTTAATCTCTGTGTGGAATCAAAGCTGTCCACCTTAATTAAATACAAAACACATGTTTTTTTCCATGTGGACTTTCATTTTAGTATGGTTAATAAACATTTGTTTTTTATAATAATAAATATTTGTTTATACAGCTAGCACGATGAAGATAATCAGTTTGCACTAAATTAATCCTCTAATAATTATCCATTGACATAATTTAAACTTATTTTAGACTGTCTAATTATCATAACAGGCTGTATTGATTTTATATATTATTACCATTTTTGGTCCTTCAAAAATCATTAACATATATCATAAATACAATAAATAACAAAAATAAACATAATATAATACTTCTCATTTTTTTCCATTCTATATTTTCTTATACATTTCTTTTCTTGTACTCAAAACAAAGATCAACATCATTTAAGAAATATTAATATTAAAATGTTGCTCCAACAACTTTCAATTAATTTTGGTCAATACCCCCTCCCCCCCCCCCCAAAAAAAAAATTGATTTTTTTAATAATTTAGCAAACTAATGGATGTATTATGCTAAATTTGCTTTGAAGTCTCCATATATGAGGGGATTTATTAATTCTTAATAGTACTATCAATACCATATTTTTCTTATTTAAAGGGAACAACAGATATAATTATGAATAATTGAGGAATTAAAAGTATAATTATTCCTGATTTTATAGAAACAAAAAAGTTTAGTTGTTGGTTTTTTCTCAATTTTTTCTTTAGGGCGTTTGGTACGTGAGTTAAATTATTTCGAAATTGCAGTTTTGAAACTCCTTGACTAATTTATTCTATCTGATAAAATAAAATAAAATAATGTCAAGTTTAATGAAATAAAGTGAGATATTGAAATATGTTTGAAATTAGATTTATATTACGTCTAATTAATAATATAGATTATCCTATAATATAAATTTAATTTTAAAATATCTCAACTTATTCCGCGTAGCACCACGCGAATAGTTTATTTATTTGATTTTAGTGAAAACGACAAAGAGGAATCTTTATAGTACACGCAAATATAAGTGATTGGCCAATATTGTCCCTTTTTTTCCAAAAATATCTCCACACGTTTATATGATTTTACTATACTATATTACTATTGGAGTCTCGTGATCCCAATATTATATTAACCGACTATAATAAATATGAATATTTATAATTATTATTATATGTAAATCTTGTTAAAGGTTTTAGGACTCTCGATATAAGATATTAACTCAATTATCGCTGAATATTTTTGCGATAGTAAATATTGTAGATTAAAAAAAAAGTTATTGTCACTAGATGTCACTTTTGTTATAATGCATATGGTATTGCGACTATATGAGTTTTCATCTCAAATGTTAATAGTGACGGATCCAACCATATATTTGAGAAAAATCATCATTTTCGAATTAAAATAGATTTATATATGAAATATTAGTATTATTAATCTACTTAAATATACATTTCATAATCATCGTTTCAGTTCAAAACGGGTAAAACTTATTCGCACCGGGTGTATATATCAATCCAATACATGCACGCCATGTGTTTAAATTTACAGTTCATTTTACTTAATCTTAATTAATTAACATGTGTTTTACTTCATTAAATCACGTAATAATGGAAATTGCATTAGTTTGGTGTAAACACCCGGTGCGGATAAGTTTTTTCCGTTCAAAACCTCTTTCAATTTCTACTACAGGAAAAAAAGAAATTAGCTACTAATATGTTGTTAATCATCATTAAATTTTTCGTAGCTAACAATTTTTTTTAATAATATGATTGTCAATACTAAATAAAATTAGAAATGAATTTATTGTTTAGTTATAAAATTAATTTTATTTATTTTGCTTTGTTAGTTGGAGATGACTTGGATGACATTTCTATGTTTTGGTGAAAACGACAATGGAAGAATCTATATGTAATCAAATAATAAAATTGTTCGACTTTTTCAATTTTATTATTATTTGTTATTTTTTTTGTTTTATGATCATATTATTTGTTATTCTTAATATTATTTATTTGATTATTTTGTATATGACTTCTTCACTATTGTATTCCATTTTTATTTATTTTTGAAATGTCTTACTTGAATCACGAATCCATCGGAAAAGAATTTCTACCTTCACAAAATAAGAATAAGTCTGGATATATATTACTCTATTCAGATTTTACTTGTAGAAATACACCGTACATATTATTAATTGTAATGAATTTGTAGGAGGCAAATATATGTGATTGGCCAACCTTGTACCTTTTTTTCAAAAATATCTCCACACATGGTCATAATTTGTATATGAATAATATTTGGTCACATCACACACGTTTTATAGTTTGGAAAAAAATCACCATCGTACATCAATGAAGTTACCCACATCCACAAAAAATGAAAAAAACCAAAATAATAATTGGGTTATTAAATATTGGTCGAATTGTGTTGAATTTACACAGGTTAAATCGACTAAATTAATAAGTGGATAGATTATAGATTCGCACAAAAGTTATTTTGATTAAGTCAACATGGCTAAATAAGGGATCATAATCTAACATGTCCAAGTTCCAACACTGATCAAATATATATTTTTTCTTATAATTTATTTGATAACCAATCAAATTTATTATTGTGGCTATATATAACATATCAAACAATTCGACATGATTTCTCATTGGTCGCTTTGAGCTACACTTTTTTTAGCACAAATTTGCTTAACGTTTAGATGAACTGAATTGAACATATTAAAATGAACTGATTTAACAGATGAAAAATTCTTTAACCAACCTAAAAGAGAAGCAACTCAATTTCAAAGGTTAGGCGCGATAGCCACTAGTGCAAAAGGAGAGGTTAGGCATCTTATTCGAATAATTAGGCCAACTTTATCACCCCTAGAGACCTAGACCCAATTAATTACAAGCTAGAAAACTTTATAAGAATGCATGTGGCAAATGATCATAATCCCGATGTTCAATATATTTTTTTCAGATAAAAATTTACTCGCATTTGATATTTACACTAAATCTAAGACTTATGATATACCAACTGCAACTCTATTACAGTTTCAGTACCAAAAATGTAGTGGAGTGGATGAAACTGATTCTCTCTTACCAAGTGGTCTTGAGTTTCATTAGATATCTTACAACTAGAATCCCTTTTTTTTTTCCGATCCAGTTTCTCCACCAACGCGAACCTCAGTTAGATTCAGGCATGCTATACTTTTTAGTTATTGGGAGAACCCAAGTACTCTCTTTCGGATTTCAAGTCCTGAATTTAAAATAGGGTGGTTTAATTTTTACCCGGTACAAATTCAAATCAGTCAGACTCCAATAAAAGTACCGGACACCGAATTAAAAAAAAAAAAAAAAAAACTCTATGACCATCTCAACTATTTATTCTCCAAAACACAAATATACATATATCTACACTTTGGGCCTGACTAGCTCAGAACCAGCCAGGCTAAGTTTGGGTCAAGTGGGCTTAGATTGGTTTCGAATTGGGCCTCAGCTTAAATATAAAATCCTATTCGTCAAGATTTGATGATCTCATAAGTGGGACCAAACATGTCTTGTCATCAGAAGCATAACCATATTTATATTCAGGGGTGCGTATCGATCAATTCGGTTCAAATTTATGTATTATTAATTTGATTTATTGATTTTTGATTTATGAAAACATCATAAATAATCAAAACCAATAAGATAACTATTATCGATATTTGGTCCTTAATAATTTATTTTGAACGATAAAAAAGTAATTATATATATTATAATATATAGTATGATGTTCGCTATCTACTTTGTTAAATCTTCTATGTACTATTAAAAAGTTGTTGAATTTAACAGGCTAATATAAGACAATAAAATCTCAATGGAATTTATTCATGAATGAAACAAAAGAAATACATTTCCAATTTTTTTTAAAAAAAAACAGAAAATTACATTTCGAAAGGATAAAATATTTCAATTAATAATCAACACAAAGGAATATGAAATATAGCTGAAAATAGCTATATTATCTACTCTTCCACCATGAATTCAATTACCACCTCAGCTTTGTTGGGAAATACTGCATTGCATTAACAAAAATATTTTATTGTTAAAACTATAATATATAAAATTATCAGGTTATTAATTTTTCAATTTAATAATTTATCTTTTAAGTAATCTGGTACGTAGAAAAATACTTACCTTTTCAATAAGAGAGAGATAGTATGGCTTGACTTTTTCCACATCAATTCGAACTTTACTCTTGCTATATAAATCATATTTGCTGCATTTAAATTTGTAAATTATTAAAAAAATTGTTCAAAATAAATATGTAATTAATAAAATTGAAAAAATAAAATTATATTTACTTAAAAATGTTGAGCCACTTCATGTTCTCTTTGTCCTCCTCATTCATCAAGTGTGTATATGCTCCTGCCCTATGTAATGCTGTAAAATATTATTTTTAAAAAAAGTTAGTTCACATTAATAAATCTAAAAAATATTTATATAATTACATCATTCAAAAGATAATTACAGGTAACTAAACGCATTTCAGCTGATTTACATAAATATTTTTCTTTTAGCAGACCATTTAAATTTTGTAAACATCTGAGACTAATAAAATATTAGATTATTTTCTCAATTTTAGAACCGATCAAACGTTTTCTTGTAAAATTTTCAATCGCGATCTAATAGATTCATATATTGCAAGAATTTATAATCCCTTCCCCCACCCTTTTAATGAATCTTATGTGACTCAAATTTAAATTAATCGAGTCAATAAATATCTATACGAAAATAAAAAAATCTTACCATAGAAAGAGTGGTAACGTATGACAAATAAAGCAGCAGAAGGAAGAGTAGTTTCATTTTCCTTGGAAACCAAATACATATAATCATCATGTCCCCATGACATAACAACTTTGTCAAGTCCACAACCTTCTTCATATACACCATTTTTTGTGTTATAAATATTGTTGTTGATGTCTGGATTTTCCTTAAAATACTGCATGATAAAAAAAATATATATATATAGTCGGTGAATATATAATATATGTATAACTCATGTCACATATATATAATTAGTGTATAACCTATGAATACCAGCTAGAAAAAAGTAAGTAATGAATCTGAGTATCTGACTGACTATTAGGACATTATATCAATCAAAAGTAGGGGCAAGTTAAAGGGTGCAAAAGGGTTAGTCAATTTTTTTCCACTGAATAATTATACTATATATATAAAGTCACAGTTATTATTTATGTGCATGTAGTAAATATTGACTGGGTTCCTTGATTTTCTCATCTATTTACTTCTTTAAATTTTGGATTGTAATAAAAATTCTAATTCCGATACTAATATGAACAAAAGTATTAGTAGTATACCTTGTGGTGAACAATTGATTCATCAAAAGCACAACCAAGAGGAAATGTGTCTCCAACAACAGCCCATTGAGGAAGCCCTCCAAAACTTGGATGTAGTAGTACTTTCCCTAGGTCTATGGTTCAAAATAAAAACGAGTTTAAGTTATACATACGGATAATAATAATAATAATAATAACATATTCAATAAAAATTTATTAGTGAAATATGGGGAGAATAGTGCGTACGCACTCTAAACTCTATCTTATGAGGATAAACAAGTTATTTTCTATAGGGAATAGATAAATACAAAACAAGAAGGAATGTACATAAATTTCCATGAAAAGTAATGATATCATAGTTTACTGTATATTTTGAATCATCAAATATTGTTACACAGTATATAGTACTAATAATTTAAACTTCATAGGTTGATATCGTCACATAAATTGAAATAGAAGAAATACGATTCAAATGGTTACCTACCATGAATGAGGCCAGTCAAATGAAGCCAATCTTCATTTGGATAATCTTTTCTAATAGCTTCAGCTGTTTGTAACAAATGCTCAATTTGTGGTTCATCTAAATCAGGATCACTATCATCAACAACATCATTCAAAAGTTCACAACAATCCCAAATACTCATTTCAATTTTGTTCAATTTCCCATATTCTTCCCTCATTTTTTTCACCTACAATATTTTCCAAAAAATTAAAAATAAATTAAGATTAATTACGTAAATCATGGTTAAATAAAAAGTAGATTTTACGTTTATTTCTGAATCAGAAATAATATAATATAAGATGGAAATACAACGACTTCTGACATCATCGAAAAGATCCTTCAATCAAGTAAGGAAAGTCATGGGAAATCATGCTTCAAAATTTCTATAAAGATTTTTTTTATAAAAAATACAAGGTAATAATACTTTAGGTACCGTTATAAAATAAAAGCACTTTAATTTAATAATCATCCTCTATAACAATATTTTACTATAACAATTGAATACGTTTTAGAATCAAATTTTCATGTTATGTTATATCGTATGTATTCCATCGAAAAATACGACACCGTTATAAATAAATAAAAAGGCATTGAACTTACATAGTCATATGTTTGGTTAATGTGTTGAACCCTATAAAATTCTTCCACTGATTTTTGTCTCTCACATTCTGCATTATAATCCCTACCAAAAACATTCAACTTAAAAAAATTAGTTTCCATTTAAATCAAATCATTTTTGAGTTTTATTTTTTAGTTTCAAAACTCGAATAAAAAATCTCTCGTTAAAAATTGACGATAAATATATAAAATAATAAAAGTACCTAAATGATTGACCAAATGCATTTATGTCTGGCACTTCAAATATTTCATCTTCAGAAGACAATGTCTCTGGTACCATAAATCCACCATCCAAAATAAGTTCATTGGCATTGAATGAGACTTTTTTCTCTTCCACTTGTGATCCTATCATTTTTTTTATAAGAAAAAAATAATCCATATATAATATTAATAAAAGTGTATATAATCAAATTTTTCTATAACGATTATTATTTATAATATTTTTCTTAATTGAAGTTATTTGTCAGGATATGTTATATAATATGTTCTCTATATTTTTCGCTCTAGTAACCAAAAGATATCGAAACACAACATCGTTTGGAGAGATTTGATTATACATTTTATCGACTATACGTGTCGAAAGTTTCAAAGAAGAAAAAAAGATTTAAATTTCATTTCAAATTTTAATAAAAAATTATTCAGTCAAATCTCTTTATAAACGTTCTCCTCTGTAATATATATATTCAGTCTCAAGGTCTAGCTCGAGTGGCAAAAGGTGGAGGATTTGTGGTTTAGGCCATAAGTTCAAACCCTACACCATGCAAAGCGAAGCAATTATGAAGGGTAGAGGGGTGGGCTCATTTTCCACCGAATTTAGAAGGTTGTGATTGGTTCAAAGAATAGGTCACAGACGGAATTATAAAACCACAACGCAATTATGAAGAGATTTGATAATACATTTTAAAAAAAATAGTATACTCTTGGAAAATTAGATACAAACATAATAACATTTTAGGATAATCCGAATAACACAAACAAAAACTCCATATCATTTCATTCACAATATAAACTAATATAATTTTTTATTAAATTAAAAAAAAAGAAGGATTATAACATACCAAATTCAGGCTGCTCAATGAGAATAGTCATTTTCTCACAAAATAATAATAATAAAATAAAATAAACAAAAATTAACAAATGAGATTTTGCTTATGTTATTGTATGATGTGAATGATATTGAAAAAGAATTTATGGGTATTTATAGTGGCCAAATTAAAATTGTCCTTAGCATGAAATTTAGAATATTTTAGAGTCCTTAAAAGAAACCATTTGGTCAGTGGAGTCCTCAAAAGAAAATCTAGCAACTCCTTCAAGTTTCCAAAATTATATATTTTGAAATCTTTGAGTCCTTAACTGAAAAAAATAAATTAAGTTATTATAAATATTATAATATCCCTAAAGACAACTATTTACGTCACCGTCATTTCATTCACTCGTTTCACAAGCGCGTGTTGGAACAACCAAACATCGTATTCCTTGTTTCAATTTATGTGTCTTATATTCTTATTAGTAGTTTGTTTTCTAAAATCAAAGATATCAGGTTCGAGTCCCGATACGGAGCCCCCCTTTGTTAGGGGGCGTCTTACCTCCCAATGTGAGTTCCTAGCGCGAATCTGAATTTGATCAGGCTCCAATATGTATACCGGACACCGGGTGAAAAAAAAAAAAAAAACGTATGATTCAACTGACATTTTGTTATTGATTAGGATTCACGTATAAATTTCGAAACTATGGACCTAGTTTTACTTTTAAATTATCAGGTTCAAAAGTCATTCTTACTTAAAACACATAAAATAAAATAAAATAGTTGGTTTTCGCTTAAGCTGAAATAATATTAAATTCACATATGTACTATTTGAAGTCAAGCAAATTTGAAGAATTTAAATATGTGATTTTTTTTAATTTCATGTTAAAGCTTCGTTAATAAGTAGAAATGTGAGGTGATTTGCTAACGATAAAAATATGAACGGATCAAACGCCCCCGCCTTTTCTCTTGTTGTAGCGAACACGCGAGTTGGTATGAGAGTGGGGAAGTTGAGTATGAGTCAGCATTATGTGTATAGATAATCTTATTTTATTGAAAATATTAGGCTAACTGACTAGGAACCAAGTCAGTTCCTACAAATTTTTTGGATTAAATTCTACGTATGAGCTGTGAATTTTTTAAAATTATTTTTTGTAATTATCTTAGACTAAAAACAAAATAAATTAACGTCCAGGCTGTAGCCACGTCATCACACATTAGACAAAAAAAAATCGTATACACATGTGTATCATACCGTCCTTATTCTTCACAAATAGAACGGGAGCGCCTCAAGGCGATACACTAGGTCTGATGAATTTCTTACCTAAGAGATTCTGAAGTTGAACATCGAGCTCCTTGAGCTCTACATGAGCCATCCAATAAGGCGGAAAAGAAATAGGTCAAGTACCCAACTCAAGCTAAATAGGGAAATCAATATCACGCTTTGGGGTAGGTCAGTGGCGAAGCTGCTAGCTCGGATATGAAACGAAGAGAGTATAAATTTTTGATAAAGAGTGGTTGACTGATCATCTATTACTATACGTGGTTACGTCGTTGATTAGAAAGGCAAAGATCACCCTAAATTTAATCTTAAACATGTGATGATATTATAGTAATTAATAAATTTTATGTCGACACTATTAATTAACGTGTACTTATATAATGTATTTGAAGTTAGATTTTATCAAAAATAACTTCAAATATTATATATTTTTAAGATATTCAAAATGAATATACGTCTGAATAATTTTATAAAGCGAACACAAATTAAATAACGGCATCATTAATTTAAAAAACCATAGTGATTGATTGGATCCAACTTGTAAAATCATCAATAGTTGAAAGGGAAAGTGCAGACGGCAATTTAAGCATATTTTTTTAATGCAAAAGATAACCGACATCTTTGTCTTGTGGCATTCTCCAAGTATATTTTTTTAAATAATATAATAAATTATATGTTATGTATATATTTATTTGACTCAAATTTAAATATATTGCAACTTGGTGTTGGAACAAAAAAATATTATTCAAATGCCAGGAAATTAAAGTTGCATGCTGTACGTTCGTTTAGTTCGTAAGCATAGAAAGACATACGAGTAGAGGCGAACTTAGGGTTCGAAGACAACAGAAATATCATTAAAGATAGATATATATTAGTGGAAGTGATCGATGTAATGTTATGCTGTCTCATATGATATCCTAACGTACAAAGATAAATAATAATTGAATGGAACTCGCTTTGTTGACTTATGGTTTGGGCATCACTTTGCATCCATTAGGTTTTTTTTTTCGAAATCGGTCATTTACGTGTTTTATGCATTTTTTTTTAAAAAAAAATTGTTAGCTAAAAATGAAAACAATGTAGCAGCCCAACTCGATCTCAGGTTGTTAACTTACCTACGTAATAGGCACCCAAGAACACACTCATTTTTCCCCCAAAAATTGAATCAAATGTGTATATTAGCAATACTTTATCACGTCTCCAGATGCTCAATGGGCATAAGTCATAATTTGAGTGACTAAGTAAAATATACTAACAAATTTAAGAGACTGTCGTATATTAAGTCAAATGAAAATAACAAAGGAATATCCAAACATAATTTGGGCCTAAAAGAGCACTAAAATTTGGACCCTAATTGCAATACTTGATTCTCACATTTTGACCCAAGAGAATTCTCATGTATTGGACTGGGCCTTTGAATCTTAAGAAACTCAACTCACCTATGAATTCGGTTAGGTTTGCCGACGTTGATTGGGCTGGATCTTCACTCACTTGACGATTTACAACAAATTTATTATGAGAGGGAACCTAAATGTAAATAAGAAATTCCGTAGACACTTTTACTACGAGCATATCGAGTTGAGCGGCCTTATACTCGAAACAATATGAGATTCGCCAAATGCATATAGTATACCGTCCAATAATTAACTATCACACTTATATTGGGCCTACATTTATCGACTATTATCAAACTCATATTTTTCTTACAGTGCGTTCATCTAAAATCTAATAATTTTTGCTCAGATCATATAAATTTTATATATATGTCGAAAACTTACTAAAAATCATCGCATGATGAATTTTAAACATAGTAAAAATCAAATTGATTGTGATAAAATATCAAACTCAAAAATTATAATTTCATGACCTTCGAGAGGTATAGGTTTTGCACGAATTACCCTTATTTCAGATCGATCTTTAATTTTTGCTCCTCAAATTCGTGATCTTTAAATGCATTTCTTCTTAAAATAACCATGTGTAAGCTTTAGCTCACTATCCCACAAAATTGGGCTGGTTGGGCCATAAGGCCCACTCAACAGAAGTAGCCATTGTGAAAATGTCATAATTTACAAATGTGAAATTACATGTTATAATATTTTATCTATAAGGTTGGATAACATATGAATAAATATTAAATCTAGATTAAATGTTACTTGAAAAGGTATTTTCTTTTGATTCAACTGTCGTATTATCTGAAGTTGCTATTATTATATTCTCCTTTATTTTTAGCATAACCTCTTTACTAGAGGTGTTTTCTTTCCATACTTAAAAGTTTATCGAAAACAGTTTGTCTACCTTCATAACATAGGAGCAAAAGTACGTACACAACATCCTACTGTCATTATATCGTTGTTTAGACAAAATTTAAATAATAACCTAAAAATAAATATTTGTGTAAAGTAGCCAATGTTTGATGTGATGGTTGATTAGGATTATTTAAGTTATTGAATATGATATTCAAAGGTAGCTATTTTACTTTTAGACAAAAGAAGTGATATGTTGTTGAATATTTATATTTTTATACTATATAATATTAATTCAACGGTTGATATTTCATGCAATATATCTTTAATGGATTTCTTGCTTGCTTTAATTATGTCACATCTTATCATTGAATTTTATGTCCTTTTTGTCAAACCAAAATAAGACATCACAAAAGCTAAATGACATAGTGGTTGTGTTACAAAATTGTTATTTATCAAACACACCTTTAAGTATTTATGGACGTGATAAAATAACCCACAAGTCCTTTTAAGAACATATGATAAAATTGAAACGGTACAAAAAAAAATAACTTATTTAAATTTGAGTGCTATTGAATTCGCTCAATTACTAATTCAGCTTTGAGTACGTAGATTTCATATATTTTAAAATTAGATTGATTCAAGTTAAATGTGTAGTTCAAATTACTCATGAAAAATTATAAAAACAACCTTCACTAATCACTTTTTGGATGTATTTTTGAAAAAAATAGCAAGAAAATTTTAAATTTTACCGTTGAAACTCCAAGAGTTTTCCTTGTGTTTGAATAATTGCGTATGTGAATTACTATTATTTAGTCTATATCCACTCATCCAACCTCATCTTAAGTAATTCTCAAATATGATTACTGATTCACTTCTTTTATCGATTTAACCTATATTTATTCATCCAATTATTTGACACGTTGATTGAAAATTTCTTTAAATATTCTTCAATTGCTTGTTATTATCATCACCATCATTATCAATAAAACACCATCATAATCATTCAACTAAAATGACCTCAACTTTAACCAAATAAGGTAATGGATATTTCACTTTCATTTTACCAAAATTCCATCTCTCTTTTAGAAATTATAAGGGGATTGTTCAATATTGTACAAAATAATAATAAAAGTAACTATAATTAACAAAAAAAAAACAAACAAGAATCTACAATATATGGTCAATAAGAAATGAACAAATTATTGACTCTTTCAAAAGTTATTTAAGCTAAAAAGCAGATTATAATAAGACCAATTTAATTCTTATTAAATTTTAATTTCTTTATTTGTTGTTTTACAATTTTTAACACCTAACGAAACTTTTTCTTCTTTATTATAATTACATATAACATATTAAATAAAAATATGTCATTTTAAAAATATCTTAACAAATTTTTTCATAATTCAATTTAAATCTATTCATTTTTTATGGGTGGAAAAGCATTAATGAACGAACAAATCAATAGTGAGTTCAAAATAAACAAATCATATTTTTATGATCTAATTTACCGTTCAGAGTTAGGTATTTATGAAATTGCTATTAATAAAAAGTTGTATTAGAATATACACGTGTAAGCATATAGTACAATTTTTTTTAAAAAAAGTGGTGCGACAAAATTAGATTTTATTATTGTCCCCTACTATAGTGGCATTGCCTTGAACATAACTCGTGGCGGGGTATCACGTGATTTATCTCCCCACCTATTTTTATTTTCTTGACTTTGACTATTTTCCAACCACCTTTTTTCGAAGGTGGTTGGATGGGGTGAGAACAATGGCGGAATCAATTTTTTTTTTTTTTTACTTCGAGGGTGTGGCTTGGGGGCGAGAGTAATGGTAGAATCAGAATTTTTACTTTTTCGATTTTGACAACATCCCAACTACTTGTTTTCTAGAGGGTGGTAGGGTAGGAGGCGAAAACAGTGACGAAGTTAGAATTGAAATCTTAAAATTAGATAGCATAGTCGATCACGCTAAAGTAAAAATTTCGAGCCAAAATTGTATGTTCGATCATTGAGAGTTTTTACAGCCCCTTAACTATTGTGTTCACTCCTATCTATACCCCTCGAACAAGAATACCTTCGTTGCTGAGTAGGAAGTTATAAAGTATTGAAACACATATTTTTATTCGTCCACTTTAAATTAGCAAGTTATGTTATTATATATTAATAAATTTTTTTAATGAAAACTCAAATATTTAAATTTTAAGCGCATCTCCATATTTAAAAGTCATATGATGTCTACATAAAATTTATTGGTAAGTTATTTAATATTATGTATGGAGAATTTATTATTCACTTTAATAGTGTGGGCTAGAAACTCTTTCCAACAGGATTTGAACACTTGTTAAACCTTGTGCCAAGTGTTAAAACAATGAATAGTTATTATAATAGTAACAAACATCTCTCAAAGGGGTTGTATATGGTCCAAAAAAATAATAATCATTTTTTAATTAGAGAATTTGAATTTGAGCATCGAAATAAAAATAAAATTCTCGTAAAGATCTATTCTTCAAATAGTTTTTACGATGTGAATCTAAATACGTTAACCTATCGATTTACCCCCCTCCCCCCGCCATCCACTCATACAAAGAAAATAAAACGACGATAAGATTAACATACAAGCTTAGATTATTAAATTAATAACCTATTAATTGCTTAAACTTAGATAAATTAGATAAATCATGCATTTATAGGCTAATTTTATCGCCTTTTATTTATGATGTAGTAATTAAAATACGCACAAATTAATCTGAACACCATCATTACAAATGAAAAAGATGAAAGTAGGTGAAGATTTA
The DNA here is from genome assembly GCA_029582245.1 of Solanum etuberosum. Classification (NCBI taxonomy): domain Eukaryota; kingdom Viridiplantae; phylum Streptophyta; class Magnoliopsida; order Solanales; family Solanaceae; genus Solanum; species Solanum etuberosum. The sequence continues at coordinate 20,957 of JAJONR010001272.1, read as the reverse complement.
TTTTTGGATACTCTCCAAAGTAAAATCTATATGGGAAGTCATGTGCTTCTTGAATGCCCACAAATAAATTAATCTCTACGTGTCCAACCTTATCTATCCAATTTATTCCCCTTTACTTCATATCAAATGTATTGTTTTATTATTATTTATTAGCATAGACAAATAATTTAAGACTTTAGGGAAGGTATTTATATCTTCTAGCTTAATCTATATATATTAATAATATATGGCTCTTGGTTGGCAAAAATTTAGACAAATGGTTTCATTGAATTGAAGTACTTTGCTAATTTGCTTATTGGTGTTGGGTAACGCCAACGTGATCAAGAATTTTAAGGTTATGGGTGCTTTAAAAGTGGCGGAATCAAAATTATAAAAAAAACATGTTAACAATGAAATTTGAACCGAGACTCAACAACACTAAAAAAGCCTTAAGCACCCACCCAAGAGCCAATGGACTAATCGAATCATTTGTTCATTTGGTATTCTATGTTAATTTTATACAAATATTTCTTAATTTCTACATAGATATATAGATTCCGAGACGAGGTTAATGGGTGCTCGAGCACCCGACGGACTCTATGTGGATCCGTCCCTGGCCAACATTCTATCCATGAAGAGGCTGAGGTGATTCAAGTCGAAGTCATGATATATAATACTCATCAAATTTAATGAGCTTTATTAAGAAATAAAATTTGATTTTTTTGATTATTAACATAGCATAGACAAATAATTGAGACTTTAGGGAGGTATTTATCAATAATATATGGCTCTAGGTTGGCAAAAAAGTAGACAAAAGGTTTAATTTAAGTACTTTCTTTATTAAGTACCATTTAGGTTCCATTTGTTAAGCTAGGTATAAAATTAGAGGATATATTCGAAAATAACTTTTTATAACTCCCAAATGCCTACATGACTATAGCCTATTGTAAAGAAAAAAGAAGTGAAAAAGACTATAGCCTATAATCTACTTCACTTCATTGATTTTTGTTTATACGCAAGTCTTTTTTTTTTTTGTTTTAAATTTATAAGTGTTTTTTTAGACGAGAGATTATCATAAACAATTGATCTACTTATACTATATAGAAGTAAGATTTGTGTATTTTTATTTAAAATTCACTTATATAATTACATTAAATAATTATTATTGTTTTTTTTGAATTTAATCATAATCAAAGTGAAATAGCGGACAAAACTTCCACTTGAGAGGGCCAAAAATGTCCAATATTTTCAACACAAATTGTCAAATTTGGTCACACAATTCCCGTCCCATTAATTTACTCTCTTTTCATTTAAATCCTTCGAAAACATTTTTTTAAATTTTTTTATGAGATAATAATAAAATCTGCATACCGTCTATTTTTTAAACCTAATCAAATGATATTTCACTGGGTATATTATTCAGAAATAACTTCTCTACTTTTATAAAATAGCAAATATCTACTTTCCTCACACCCATCTATTTTACCATTATCAAAGTGAAATAATGGACAAGAATTTATCAATCAACCCCTCAAAAATTCACTTGAAAGAGCCAAAAAAAGGTACAATATTTTTAATACAAAATGTCTAATTTGGTCACACAATTCCCGGCCCATTAATTACTCTCTCTTTTCATTTAAATCATTGAGAAACAACTTATCTACATCCTCCGATATTGAAAAAATAAACATACAACCTAATAAAATTTCACTAGATACATTAATCGGAAACAATCTCTCTATCTTCATGAGATAATAATAAAATCTACGTATAATTTATTCTCCTCAAATTTCACCTAATGAAATTTCTCTTTCTATTTAAACCCCTCAAGTCTGCAAAATGCCTTTCCGCCGCCTTGGGAACTCTAGAGTCGTCAAATGTAAATTCTTATTTTCTAAAGTCACCTTGGTCATCTTTAATTCTATCACCAACCGATCACATCAATGCACACAAGTGTACAATATCCTTATCCATGACACGTGTCCTTTTTCATATAAAGCAATTTTCATCCTCTTTGCCCCCACCTATATTTTGTATCGCTCCGTCTCAATTTAAATGTCTTACTTTTTTTTTTAACGTAAGTTGTAATATTATATGTGATAGATTTACGATTATTTTAAATCATTGTTCAATTAATTTATAATGTTAATATTGAATTTTAAATATAATAGAAAATTTTGAACAAAAATTATTGTATTCGATTGAATAGTCCGTAAGTAATCTTCTAGCTCCGCCCCACCGCTTTAATACGACTTTCTATTTCCATAATTTACTTGGCGTGTAATTTTAGCAACTCCCATTATTTTAACCGCAGTGGAACGTCGAAATGTCTAGCTCACAGTTTATATAACTTAACCATGGTTAGTATTTTCTAACCATGGTTAAACTCCACTTTATCACCCCTTTATATACAAACCGATCATCACCGCCTCGACTTCAAATCGCCACCACCTTTTCAACTAACAATGATCGGAGAAAGAAGCAGCCGGATTCCGACGGTCGATGTTCCACCGTGGACGTACTCCGATGATCAGACGGCGAACATGCAGTTCATGTTAAGCCCTAGTACAAATTCCATTTCTACCCCTAATAATTACAATTACAGTAACTTTGTTGAAGAAGATTATTCTCTGTTTCTCCAGAACGATGCGGAAGATATGGATGAATTTGAGTTGGAAAATCGTGAGATTGAACTTCCGGTTGATGTTTACGCTTGTGATAATTTCAGGATGTATGAGTTTAAAGTGAGGAGATGTGGACGTGGAAGGTCACACGATTGGACGGAATGTCCGTATGTTCATCCCGGTGAGAAAGCTCGCCGGAGAGATCCACGGAAGTTTCACTATTCCGGTACTGCATGCCCGGAATTTCGTAAAGGGAATTGTAACAGAGGTGATAGTTGTGAGTACGCACACGGCGTATTTGAGTGTTGGTTACACCCAGGTCGCTATCGTACGCAGCCTTGTAAAGATGGTGGTAACTGTAAAAGAAGGGTTTGTTTCTTCGCTCACTCGCCTGAGCAACTCAGAGTATTGGGACCGGGTTCGGGTCCTGACCCGTTTGATATCTCGCCTCGACGGTATGTTAAAGCTTTGCATTTTGTTTCATCGCCTGAATCGAGTTCGCCGCCGACGGAGTCACCACCGATGTCTCCGATGACGGCGAACTCGTTTACCTCACTGAGTCGATCACTCGGATCGAACTCGGTGAATGAAGTAATGGCTTCACTGCGTCAGCTACAGTTAAACAGGTTGAATTCCATGCCTTCATCATGGAATGTACAAATGGGTTCACCTGTACTCGGGTCACCTAGACGACCCGTTATCCGACCCGGTTTTTGTAGCTTACCTGCAACTCCATCTGGAGATCCGACCCGACCCAGAAACCGTTGTTTCGATCTATGGGAAAATGGGGAATGTGAAGAAGAACCTGTTATGGAGAGAGTTGAATCAGGAAGGGATTTAAGGGTCAAGATGTTTGAGAGGCTAAGCAAAGAGAATCCACTCGACGATCCGGTGAACCCGGACCCGAACATCAATTCGGGTCACCCGGATGTCGGGTGGATTTCGGATCTGATCCAGTAAATGGTGGGCCTTTTTTGTGCTTTCCTCAATTTTTGTTTGTTTGATTATAATCATTTTGGAAGCTTAAATTGAAGGATATTATGTATATTATTATTATATAATATAGTAAGAATTTAATAGTGGTAATAGATATGGGGAATTATGTTTGGTTGTAAAGGGGTGAAAATTTAGGAAGTTTTGTTTTGAAGGAATTGTAGGGAGCCATTATTATTATATATAACCAAAAAAATACCCCAATCGTTAGAAGGATTTTTTTTATTTTATAAATGTTTAGCCAAAAATGGCAAAGTGAAAGATGGGGTGTAGTGTTTGTTTTGATATTTGAAGAATGGCAAATTGTAATCCTTTTAATGTATATGTATATGTACATTTATATATTATTTGTAATTTGTAATGTTATTTTTATTATTGTTATTTAAGTTTCATATTTGTTAAGCTAGAGTAATTCTCTTTACGTCAAGTGTTAAACTAACTTAGACTGTTTTTTATCTTGAGTCGAGAGTTTATCAGAAAATAACTACTGATCAGGTCTATGTACTCTCTATTTCTCGATGGATTGCATTTTATGGAACGATAATGGTTAATGTTGTTGTCGCAAGCGTGCGGATTTATGTCGATTGTTAACTAATTAGATTAAATTGTTTTTATCCTGAGCAAATGATTTATCGAAAATAATCGTTCTATTTTTTTTTATAAAAAAAAAGGTTTGAATGTGTGATCTTTTTCAGATTTTATTTTGTAGAACTACAATAAGTTTTTTGGGTTGTATTAGCCAAGAGAATACGTGACATATTTTTGGTATACATTTGCATAATTGAATCATAGTTAAGAGCATACTTTTTCATTAATATATAATTTAATTATGATTAATTTTGGCATGTATTTAAACATTAAGGAGTAATAAATAAATAAATAAATATTTAGGAAAAGACAATGTAGTACGTACTCTTTGTCATGTTTGATTTTTAGAGGTTGCAGATGTTGTACGTATTCACAAGTATTATGCCAAGTGTAAGTCATGCCCCAAAAATACAGAGACTATCTAATCCATCGTTCGGTGGGCGAGATAAAAATAATAATTTCGAGATACAACATCAAGTTATTTATTTCATCATCTATATATTAAAATAAAATGATAGATTTAATCAAATCTCAAATAAAATAAATGAAATGTTTCATTGTCACAATTGTGGGGACATAATGGAGTTACCAAATGTGTGGAATTTTCTTCTGGTTCAGCTTTGTTTAGTTTGCAAAGGGTGTTTCGACAGAAAAGGCAAAAAAGTAGAAGCAACAATAGGCCATTATTAGTGTCATAAATACTGTAGTTTCATATGATCCAAGAAAACTTTATAATGTGCTTCATCTATTCGAGAATATTAATTGTGTGAGATTTTATTTTATTTTATAGAGAATAAATCGGAATAGATAAGGGCGGGGATTCTGCAACGGGATAAAAATATATTTTCCTGATAAGAAATAGATAAACGATAGAAGATTTAGCATGTGGCAGTCTTTGATTTGCCATTCAAAATAGAAAATTCGTGTTCAATTTTTATGAGATAGAGATAAATAGAGCAATAACCATTTTCAACAATTACAAATCATACTGTTTCATTGAGGTCTACAATTTATAAAGTTCACTTGAGCAAACTCAAAACACAAATTTTGAGTTTAAGGGTACGCTTAAATACACAATTATTTTTAAGAGGTGAAATAGAATAATTCGATCGATCAAACATGATAATCATACTCTAGTACCACATTATATGACCCATTATTGTACTATTTTTTAGAAGTATGATGACAAGTGTATGTTGCCCCAATAAGTGAGATGATAGGACAATTTTTGGGACACAATGCATTGTCATATTTGGGGGATTTTCTTCTGATGCTGTTTTTCTAAGTATGTTTTGACATGATATGCAAAGAGAAACAAGCAACAAAGGCTATAATTGGTGTCAGAGCTACTGTAGTCTCAGATGGTCCTTGATAGCTTGTGTCACTAAAAATATAATTTTGGGTAGTTTAGATAGAAATAAGTTATTTTAGGATTAATTATCTTGAGATTAGTTATTTTGAGATAACTTATCCAATCACGTATATGTGATAACTTATCACATCACTATGGTATAAATGATGGGATAAGTTATTCTAAACAAGACAATAAAATTTTATCTCAGGATTATTTTTTTTATTTCAAAACTATTTATTTTTATCTTTCACACCAAACGACGTGTTTACTTGTGCGCATCCAAAGTTGGAAAGCATGAATGTCAGCTGAAATCAAATTAACGTGTTTTTTAACTTGACCTTAACTGATATTCATGTCCTCCAATTTTGAGTGTATACATATAAACATTCAAAATTGTATAAAGTTAAATAAATAAACACAGATCCTGTAAGTAAGGGACGGAAAAACTATGACTCTGACAGTATTGCAAACGTCTTTAATTCTTCTTCGAAATTTATGAGGACCTAGTTCTTGAATCTTCATTCTTCCTTTTCCATATAGATTTTTCTTTCTTTACATAGTTTGTCAATCATCAAAATACCTCATAATCTTAAATGCAGATACAAAGATGATGGTAATTTGATCCAATTTTTTATTTTTGTTCTAGTTTATTTTGATTTGACTATCATTAGGAGTCACCATTATCATTAGTTGGGTCGTTTGGTAGGGAAAAAAATAACGTAAGGATTAAAAATGCAGGAGTTAGTAATGCGTGAATTAGTAGTGCTAAGATTAGTAATGCAGAGTATATTTTTTATCAAATGTTTGGTTCATTGCTTTTGATTTTATCTTGTGTTTGGATTAAAACTCTACAAAAGGCTTCTTTCCAATTATATCCTTGCATTATATGAGATTTTCTATTTTATGTAATCGATCAAGGTAGATAATTGCCGGAAAAATATTATTTTTTTATGACCTTCTAACTAGCTAGGAGAAACAATTTTGTTGTCATGTTTGCTATTTTCTCACTTGAATTATTTGAGGGTACGCAATTATTATCTTAATAAATTAATCACTTAAAAAACGTTAATTTTCAATTTAGAATAGACAGACCATCTACTTTAAAATTGAAAAGACGGTAAACAATAGTAAAATCGAATAAATCATCTACATTTACACATAAAAATTACAAGTTGTACTTTCAATATGTATGCAATTTATAAATTATTCAAAATATAAATAATTAGAAACCACATATAAATCAACAAATAATATATTAAATTAAGATCACAAACATCATGTGGTGATATATTTGCCTTTTCAATTAGTAAATGTTAAAGAACTCACATTTTAAATATTTTATTGATATGTATTGCATTTATTTATTAACAAACAACTCTCTCTAAATAATAAAATTTGTAAGCTAATTTATTTAAATAATTTTTCTAGTACAAATATAAAACATAAAATCAAGAAAATAAATAAAATGATTTGAAGGATATTTTTGTCTTTACATAGATAATCCCATGGTATTAAATCCAATGTATTACTAATACCACAAAATGGAAGGTATTAGTAATACATCCTATAATACCACGTAGGGTGTATAACTAATCCATGAATTAGTTATACTTAGATCCAAAAATTCTACCAAACATAGTACTAAATAATATCATACATAATACATGGACTATTTCTCCTAATACCTCCTGCCAAACGACCCCTTAATACATTACATTGGCCACCACCATTCACTATCATAAAAAATTACCACCGTGTGATTACTATCAGTCACCATCACAAATAGCTAGTACCCATAATCACTATCAATACTATCACCATAAAGTATTTGCTATAACTATTAGGGATCGTTTGGTGTGATTAATAAAAATAAATAGTGATAGGATAATTTTTTTATCTTGTTTGGTTACCATGTTTGACATAACTAATCCCACAATTTATACCATAGTGATGGATTAAGTTATCCCATATATATGGTGGAATAAGTTATCCAAAAATAACTAATCCTGAGATAACATGTTCCCAACCGTCGCTACCACCAGTTAACACCTACATTCATTATCACCAGTTACTTATTATATTACTGTTATAAAATTTTCTTTTATAATTAAGTTGTGCATTAAAATTAAAATATTTAAATTTAAAAATTCATATGAATATAAAGATATTGTAATAATATCAAATTGTGGACCCAACACAATCCAAGAGATAAGGTATTTCTGTTGTGTGATTTTCCAACACTATTAAATACTATCAAGTCTTTATCATATGCCTAATGCTTTTGGACTTAAACTTGCATCATTATTTAAATTTAATGATCCCTTTGAAATCCGATGTAAGAATAAAATTATGGAGTAATTAATAGTTTACTTTGATTTAATTTATTAAGCAAGTTTTTTTTTTTTTTTAATCTACAAAGATTACCTCACTAATAAATATTTTGATGGGTAGCTGATCAATATGATATTGATAGCCATGAGTTTGACCAATATATAATTATATGTGTTAGGAACTTATCTTCTAAATTATGAAATAAATAATCACAACTAATTATCGGTAACAAAACCGATAATCACCTTCAGATCAATTATCTATATCAGTCGTACGGTTTCATAAACGTATTTTTTAATTTGGATTCCGATGATATTTATGCATGCTAATTTTGAGTATATATAAATAAATATTTAAATATGTATAAAATTAAATAAATAGACACAAACATCATATAAACACTATAAAAACGTGTGATTAAGCCACGCGAGAAACCGCGTAGCAAAATACCACTAGGACACGGTCAGCAGTGTCCCCATAACGGGTGTTGTGAGTAAATTCGTCATGCTTTAAAGGATTTATAATATAACATTAAACAAGTAGACACACATATCACATGAGCTAAAAAAAATTCTTTAAAGGATTTATAATATAACAATTATTTTGACAGTCATGACTTTGACCAATAATTTCTTTTAATTATATGTGTTGGGAACTTATCTTCTAAATTATGACACAAGTTATATTAGAGTTTAACTTCTATAAGATATAATTCGAGCTGTTGAAACATGTACATTCAAAAATGAGAAATGACTAGTTTTCAAATTCGGAAGATAAGAAGAGCTTGATTGATTCATTATGAATGAAAAAGGTGTACAAAATTACAAAAAATTGAGTTCAGGAGGTAATAAGACTAGTTTTCGAATTCGGAAGATAAGAAGAGCTTGATTGATTCATTATGAATGAAAAAGGTGTACAAAATTATAAAAAATTGAGTTCAGGAGGTAATAAGACTAGTTAAAGTGTGTCTCTAAATTTTCGATCATAGTCTATAAAATACTTGTGCCTTATCCTCTTTGTATGATTAATTTTTTTATTTTTTAAATCTTCTTAATGAAAATTCTAGCTCTAATCCCGCTATTATGTTTTTTTATACTATCAATATATAAAGAATTACTTACATATAATTAGCAACTCCACTAGTTTAGGTACATGCCAACCAACTTTAATTTGGTTGTTGAAGAATTGATGCCAAAGCAATATATTTCTTATTTCCACTTGGACTATACTTTCTTTATTTTATTTTTTCCTAGTGAGTTAGTGTTAAGCTTTTTGTCTTTAATTTAACTAAAAATATTACTTCAATTGAGTTATATCATAGTCTTTCATTTATTCAGATATTTCGATAGGATAAATCGTAAAAAATTTATTAAAAAATTTCAATTTCATCTCAATCAGTATTATACTTTCGGGGGAATGCAATATTGAAGCAAACTACTTATTAATATAATAAAGGGCATTCAGTAAGGATCGAGACAATTTTGACTTTTAAGATAGATTATTAATTTCATCACGAAAATTATAAGATGATGAAATGATCAAATAAAAAAAAAAGAGTTTGGCTTTTCTCATCCATTGATAGTGAATTGTATTTATGACATAAAGTCAAGATTTTTAAGTCTTAGATATTATTTGAAAGTGAATATAATTGTGTTGACTTTATGATATCAAAATAGATTGCCCTGTGAAAATTTTATGCTAAAGAGAATTTGGCCCAAAACATGCAAGAAGTGATTATATCAAGAGATCTCTTGTATTAACTAAAAACAATCCCAACATCATCTTCATTATAGGTTCCACAGACAACTGGATTTTGGCCCATTATAACATTGTTAAAGGATGAAACAAAATAAATAAATTGGATATTAAGTAGGAACAATTTTGCAACACAACAAACATAGCCTCTATATTTATTCGAAATATCGATACTTTAAAAAGATTATCATAAATACATAGCGAGAGTTTGGATTTTAATAGCAACTATACCAAACACACGTATCTTCTTATTTCAAGTCTGAAATACAAGTGTATCTCATAAAATACAGTGACATACAAAAAAAAAAATTGTGAAATAATCTTACAGAAACAAATAAATTCTAAATAAGGTTGCTGAAAGCAACTACTTGGGTGTCATTTTTACTAGAAAATTATATTCAATGACCTTGAAAATGAGTGATTTCGAATTTTTAAACGTCGTTTGCCCATCAAGGTCAAAAGTGTTTCCAGAGGCAAAACTTGTTAAACTTGAAATTTTTTATCCATATAAAAGATAGATTAGAAAAAAGGGGAAATCATGCAAAATAGCAAACATTTAGCTTGTATTAGGTACTATAACTATAGTTTAAGAAAATTTTAATTCGCCACTATAGTGTCCCCAATTCTTGCTATTCGTTTCATTTGTATAATTTGTATAAATTAAGATTTGTATAATTCGGTTCCTGATTGTATAAATCCAGAATGTTGTATATGCTTATCCTAGCTATTTGTATACAATTTATTAAAAAATCATAACAAATTACCATGTTTGTATATTGACAAGCAAAATATACAAACGGAGTTCTGAAAAATTCCTAAATATATAAATACAGAATTTGTATATACTTACCCTATTTGTATATTCGCAAGTGAGATATACAAACTGACATGAATATATAAATTGTAGCCTCAACAGCAAACAAAACTATAATTATAGAGCGCAATTATCGTAACTATAACTATAAGGCCTTATTATGTCTATTATTTTTTGCTATTTCTAAAATTTTCTAAGAAAAAATTAAAAAAAATCAAAGTCATTCTCTTGTAAATCATCCTAATTTTAACTGGGCTCTTTGGGCTGCTTGTTGAATATTTGGGCTTGGAATCTACACAAACTTGTTCACATTGTGTTTAGAAGACAAAGCCCATCCTGCAGGTTAAAAAGAAAAAAAGAAAAGAAAAATGACAACCAAATATGAGCTTGGATTAGTGGAATCAAGAATTAAATAACGAATTTGCTTAGATAATTAGAAGAAACAAATCCACTTGTTTTCCTTTGTCCTAATTCCTAAGTATGGTTTCAAGATTTAGACCATTAAGTATGAATTATCATCTAGAACGTGTGTGACGGTGTGAAGTCCAATTAAAATTTTCGTGAAATGTTTCGTTCATTTTTATTGAAGATTCATGCATACTATATTTAGACGTGCTTGACAAAAAGCATGTATTGATGTATATATTCCCTCATGTGTAATGACCCGAAATTTGATTTTTAGAATTTTTCATAAATTACTATTTTACCCTTCTCAATAGTTGCCCCGAGTCATTTATGATCAGTCGGTGAAGTTGGTTTGGGAATTTTGAACTATTCAATAACTATAGTTACTTAGTTGACAAGTATTTATTAAATAATTTCTTTTAATTTAATTGGTGGTTAATGGATCAAGTTTATAATTTATTTTGACCCATGTATTAAAATAAGTTAGTAGGGTTAGTTACTTTTAGTGCATAATTATTTTCGAAGGAAAACTGATTAGGTCGGCGGATTACTTCCTAGCGCCATCGCATAAGAACAATTTGTTGAGGTAATAATTTTAAATTAGTTGTTGTTGCAAACGATTACTTCTTTTCTAATTAATGGATAGCCATATTGTTATTATTATATTATTATTATTGGTTGGAGAAAGAGTAGCATTAAAATGTCAATATTGAGTTGACATCACCTATGTTGTTCGTAGTTAAAGGAAAAAAATGTAAGGTTATAAGTGATAATGTAATAATTAGTTGACCATTATATGATATGTCATTGGTTTTTTTTTTTTTTGAGAAGTTATTGCTGGTGTTTCCTTTGGCAGTATGCCAAGATTTTAGGTGGAATTTTGATATGACATTAATGACCATTTTCGGATAATTATTGGACAATTATTGTGATTAATAATTGGGAAAACTAAAGTGATAAAAAGGGGCGTGTGGGTGTAATTTCTGCATAATTGTTACTATTTTGGTGGGTTGTGTCCATCTTAGAAATATTTTTATAGGTATGATCTAGTTTTCAATTTTGATATATTAGGTGAACGTAATTGAATAATAGGTGTATTGTATTATATGAATACCATTAGATTTATGAAATAGGAGAAGTTGGAACTTAATCCTAGGCTTGAAATTCAGGAAACAGGAGAGTTGACATGTTAATTGGCACCAAGATATAAGAACTTGATTTTAGGTTTGGATGAGATTTTAGGTCTAGGCTAAACCTATAGTACTGTGGTGTTGTTAGTTTCGAAATCTTATTGTGATTATACATTTGATAGATTGGAAGCACTTTGAAGCTTTATGAAAGTGGAAGACTTAAGTCCTGAAGTAATTTCTCGATTATTTGAGGCAAGTGGATTTCTAAACCATTGTTAAGTGCATAGAATCGTGTATTTCTTTGTGACATATGTTTGGGAGTAATGGGAATTGGTGATGGGTTGACTTGTCCATGTTGAATAATTCTAATGATGGAAAAATGGTAATAAAAAGGTAATGTGATTAATTGTGAGTGGGTGATGTTTGAGAATGATTTGAAAGGCTTATTGCTTAATTGTTGATGTTGTATCACGGTTTGTATTGTTGTGAATTGTGCCATGTTATGAAAATGGTCATCTCCTCATTATTTGTGTGAACATGTCATTTGCATTGGTTCTTAGACATGGTTGTGATAAGTGTTATGTGATAAGAGGATGTACCATTTCGAGGGACGTATCGCGCGCCGTGATGGATACTATATATCGAGGGACGTATCGCGCGCCGCGATGGATACTATATATCGAGGGACGTATCGCGCGCCACGATGGATACTATATATCGAGGGACGTATCGCGCGCCGCGATGGATGCATGGACAGATATGTCCCCCATGGGTCCCGGACTGAGAGACAGCGGGTGTGTATCGTTAGGTCAGACATGCATCACTATACTTGACATTGCATTTCATTGCATTGCACATTTTTATCATTGATGAACTTGATCTTGTGTGTTGCTGATCTTGTGAGTGCCTTTCTGTGGAAGTTCTGATTGATGAATATTGAGTTGTTGTTGAAGGTATGTAATTTGATTAGAGTGTTGTTGTTGAGTTGTGTGCTATGTAAATTGTGAACTGTTAGGTTGGGCTGGTTTTATGCAGGTTGTAGTTGTGGAGGTTCGGTTGGGGTGGTAAGGAGTACCTGTATTCTATTCCCTTAGCTTGTGTTTAGGAGTTTACTTGCTGAGTACCGTGTGGTTTGGTACTCACCCCTTGCTTCAACAAATTTTGTAGGTTACGAGCCTGGATTTTCGTGGTACCATTCTCGTCTTTTTCGAGGCTTCTTGGAGATTTGTGAGGTAGTTGTTTGTCATCTCAGCAGACCTTCTTATTCCTCTTTTTAATCTTGTTCTATTCTAGAAACAATATCATTTAAGACTTGTGTTTTTCTTTTGAATCAATTGTAATACTTTAGAGGCTTGTACACGTGACAACCAGATTTTGGGGATATTTTTGAGTTGAGTATAAAATTTCTGCATTTTATTGTAATGGTTGAGTTTTAGGCTGACTTGTCTTGGTGGGATAAGACGAGTGCCATCACGTCCATTTTTGGATCGTGACATTATAGTAAGCAAGACAAAACAAGTCAATGAAGGAAAAAACTTTCGATGACCATAGATCTGAATGGTTAGAACATGCAAGATCTCTCTTGAAACTTTCTTCCTTTATATAAGAAATCTTCTTGATCGGTCAAAGCTAGAAATGTATGAAAGACATATGTCTTACATTCGCTGATGTTTACTAGAGGAAATGATCTTCTATGTACACTGCAACGATCTTTAATTATTACTTTCTATTAATCTTTTGAAAAGAAAAAAAAGTCATATAAACTATAATTAATTAACATATATTATAAAGTAAAATTTCATGTTTGTAAGAAGTAAATTTCGAAGAAATGGTAAAGTTTAGTAGGTGTAAAAGAAGTTGAACATTCAACAATGAGCCAAGTAAATGTTGTGTGGGCTCCACATATAGTTGATAGCAAAAATAGGAGATATTATGTTGACTATTACAAAGTACCCCCTCAAGTCTCTTGAATACACATTGACTGAGTTATTTTTATCCAATAAATATATGAAAATGAAAATTTATAAAGTACTGGAAATTAGTACTTCTAGTCCTTGGACTATTGATAAATTTTGGTTTTTGTCTTTCTGATTTTTGATTAACCACATCTAACCTTTAATTTGATATGCGATTTTTGATCCCTCAAACGGTAAATTTTTCTTTATAGATTTGATAAACTGTTATGCCCTAAACCATATAAGTATCAATACGTTATGTCAATTTCCTGTTGTTACTCCATATTTAAAGGTAATATAATTCTAAAAATAAGCTTAATATCACTTATTTCCTTTATAAAATGGCCCAAAACACACATTTTTCTGACAGTTAAATGTGCGTAACAAAATATTACAAGAACTAAAATCAACTTTACCAGTAAGCAAGGGACCAAAAGTGCAAATATCCCCTTAATATTGACCAAGTCAACTGTACTTACCCCCCCACCCCCGCCCCCCCACCCCAAGTAAAGGATGCCCTCTTCACTCTTTATATAATGCAACACTTGGGACTTCTTTGTTTGCTTCTTTGTAAGTAACAAAGACTACTATATAGTTATTATAAGTGTCTTCTTAAGACATTCTAGTATTTTGCAGGAAAAACAACAACATTTTAAGCTAGTGTTTAATTATAATTTGTAAATCATGGGAAGAGCTCCTTGTTGTGACAAAACCAAAGTTAAAAGAGGACCATGGTCTCCTGAGGAAGATAACATTCTCAAGAATTATCTTGAGAAAAATGGCACTGGTGGCAATTGGATTTCTTTGCCTCAAAAAGCAGGTTTCTAATTTTTTTTTTCTTCCTCCTCCAATTTTCGTTATCAGAAAATCGCTAATTTTCGATGAAATTTGAGTGATATGTAAGAAAATTCGTTAGAAATTAGCAATTTTCTGATAGTGATATTCATATCTTCGCTTTAAATCCTTATGATTAAACATATTTGGTGTTGATGCCTCTCTATGTTCAATATTTCTTGAATTCAACTTATATATAGTGATAGTATAGAGAACTTTTACATTATTGGTCAATATAGTTTTAATTGTCTATAATTGGTTGTCCATTTATTGTAGAAAGTCTTTCTATAGCTACTTTTAGATGGGTATCTAGCGTATAAAAATTAAACTCTTATTCTTAAAGATATTTTTATATTTAAAAAAAATAAATTATTTTAGGTTTAAGAAGATGTGGAAAGAGTTGCAGATTAAGATGGCTTAATTATCTTAGACCAGACATCAAACATGGAGGATTCACTGAGGAAGAAGATAACATTATTTTAACTCTTTATAGACAAATTGGAAGCAGGTAATTGGTCAAAGGGTCTTTAATTATTTCATTACAATACTTTAATTTTATGTTCAAACGTAACTTTAACTTTCACATACTTTTTTCAATTTAATTGCTCGTATTATTATAATTATTATTTCAAATATCATGATTCATGTTCAAACACGTACTTAATCTGAACTAAATTTATTGATGACAAATTTAAGGTGGTCAGTGATAGCTATAAATTTACCAGGCAGGACAGATAATGATGTGAAGAATCATTGGAATACTAAGTTGAAGAAAAAGCATTTGGCAGCACAAAATAATAATCTTATAGACATAGGCTACAATTTCACCAACAATATTAATTCTAGTGATTTGAATCACAATTATTCAAGAAATTACTATGGGAAATTGGATTATTCTAACACATGCACAAGTCATATGAACCCAAATGTAACCAATTATTCAAGTAAAAATTGTGATCAATTCCCTCTTCCAACCTTGATGGAAATTCAAGAAAATGATGCAACAATTCAAGAAGATAGTTCGTTGGACTCGTGTCAGATTCTCCAGAAATGTGTTACTTTTGAAGAAATCAGCATATGCCCGTCGACATTTTTGAAGAGTACAAGCAACACTGATTGTAATTATATGGATTTGAGCTCCGGAATTTCATCATCATCATCTTACTATAGTGACATTCTTGAAAATGGCTTTGATTTTCAAGAAAATGATATAGGAGGAGTTGATCCAAATTCTTCATATTACAATAATATTCTTGAAATTGATCAACTTTTCAAAGGATTTGAAAATTAGCTAAGGGGTTAGATTTAATATATGAAAATAATATGAGGGACAAGTAGGTTTATTTTATTAAGATTTGCACTTACTTTTTCTATTTTAGGTTCCTAGCTACTAATTTAGGTTTTTAGATAATGTTGTATGTATATATGACTCTTTAATAGTCAAGAATATTGAAATTATCTTTATTCCATCTACCATGTGTATTGTTATTTTTCTTCTTATCCTGTGAATAATTAATGATCATGATGACTATTCAACTTAAACTTTTATAATAGAAAAAGATTTAATATTGTCCTTATACTATTAATTTATATATGTCCTTAAGATTATATTATCGATTCATATATGTCCTTAAATTATACAATTGGTTTATATATACTAATACTAATAATAATATAAAAGTGGTTTAAATTTATCTTTTTTCGTTATTCCTGTTCATTATTAGCTAAAATGACATGCCAACTCACCACATTCACACTTATCGTATGAATATTACAATACACAACACATAGCATAAAAATAATTACATATACATATTATTGAATCTCTTTCGTATAGTTTAGTGTATATATTCACACGAACTATAGAGGCGGATCTAAAGTATAATATACGGATCCGCTAAAACTCAATAACTTTTGTATTGAGTACCATGTGTATAGAGTAACAAATAATTATATCCATAAAATTTTAAATCCCAAATTTTCCTCTTTAATTAATCACTCACTATATATTACATTTTCTTAAATACATTCATTAGTTTCTTGGGGCCCGCCACCAATACGAGGACAATAACACGCGTATCCAAAGCTTTACGTATGGATTAATAGGAATTCAGTAACTTTTGCTCATATCATTATATTAATATTAAAAAATCTAATAGATATTTATAAATACTTGATTGGAAATCCAACTATTATTGTAAATTAATTCAAGATTATTATACGCGGTATTCATATTTGTTTTTCCAAAATCTGAATCTACCGTTGTATGGACAATCGATGTCATTAATCATCTAGTATTACAAATCCACTAGATATTTGTAAATACTTGATCGGAAATCTAACTATTATTGTAAATTAATTCAATATTATCATACGTAAAATTCAATTTTTTAAAAAAAAATCCTGAATCCACCACTTCTTGGACAATCGATATCATTAATTATTAGTACGTATATAGAATTAACTTGTGAAGCAAGTAGCCCATGAATGCATGTAAATGTTGAAATTTTGTCACTAATTGTCAGCATCGTGCAAGTTTGTTAACTCGTCAGTACGTAGTCATGAATATTGCATGAATTTGCCCAATTCAAAGAAAACTCATAACGTGTTGACGTGATTTTGGGAAACTAATTCACTACTTGGTCTCTTTTTTTTATATGTGACTATTGTGGGAAGAATTAAAATGATTTCTGATATATACTGATTTTGTATTCGATTGTAGGTTTTAACCAAGACCTGTGATTAAAATGAGGAAGTACTTACCATTTTACCACTTTCTTTAGTGATTTCAGTGCTTGCTCTTTGATCGATACAACATATTTAGTGTATTTTCACGAGTAGGGTATGGAGAGAGTGATGTGTACGCAATTTTAGATAGATAGATATATTGTTTTCGATAGACCATCGGCTCAACTAAAACATATCAAAATCAAGTATTGAAAAATATACTGTAGTGAAAAGCCACACGAAAATAAAAGAAGAACAAAACAGTAACAACAACATATTAATAATATAGTAATCGAAACACAGGAAACAACAAGTAATTATAATTAAAAATCAAAAATAAGATAGTAAGAGAGTACTAATATTGGTAGAGAAAACGATAAATGATTAAATATTTTGATTGGCAACTTTTAATAAACAATTAATTAGAATTAGTGGATAAAATTAAGCATCTTGGCTTCACGATTAAAGAAATGCTTGCGTCTGCGTGTACGTGTAGACAGACATTTACGGTGGCACTTAAATTCATAGTTGCACCGATAAATACTTAGTACGATTTATTTTAGATCGTAATTTTTTTTTAAAAAAAAATTATTTTTATATAACACATTTAATTAAATATTATCATAGAAATTGAGACGGAAAATATAATAGCCTTTGTTTGCTAGTAAATCCATGTTCTATAAGCTTTAGCTACTTGACATTAATGTGGTCCTCTCCCAAATGGTCAAATAGACATTTTTTGATCAATTAAAATATTAAACCAATAAGGGTGAGAGTTGAGTTTGAATATAATAAATCAACCCCCACAAGGGAAAAAAGAAGTGTATAATTTTCAATCCTAGCTAGTGTGGTTGAAATATTTTAACTAAAGTTTCCACATAATAATTGATGCCTCTTCAAACTAATTAAGGTGAGCCTATCCTTTTAGGGTTTGCCATAATGTTAGGGCTAAGGTTAGACCTTAGGTGAGCCTAGTCGCACATCGACTGATTCCACGAATAAATTAAATAACAATTTTATCAAAATTTGGACAAATGAAAAGAAAACATTAATTAGTGTTTTTCGCCTTCACTGTTGTTGTTGCTCTTGGATTACCCATCTTTTTATTCCCCTTTGCTTGTCTTGGTGAGATTAGATTTCTAGAACGAATGTCTCCTGATCTCTCTCTTTGTTTCGTTCTTCTTTTATATTGTCACTTAGCTTGAATGAATACACTCGATGGACAGACTATATATACGGGCACAAGTTACCAATTAATGATTAATTACATTATAATTGGTTACTTATATATTAGTATACTATTACTCCATCAAACACATTGAAGTTATTAAGTAGTACAAGTAATTAGTTTAGTAATTCTGAATTTTTCAAATATCCTTGTGTAGTTTCAAATTTGATACTACATGTTAATAATTAATATGTACTATTGTTATTACTAGTATATATTAGTTTGCAAATTTCTCTATCATTCCTTTTCTTCTTTTTATTTTAATTCTTCTAAGCATCAATTATATGATCAGATGTCAACTTAATTACTATCTCTATTATTTGTTGTTTTATGAATTAAGGTCAATGGAGACTCGAGAGGCCACTTATTATACATCTAAATTAAGTTTGAATGTATAATAATTGTCAATACTTATCCAACAAAATCATAAATTAGAAAAATGTTAGTAAGAACTTATTTTACAACTATTGATTTAACAATTAACAATATTTGTTCATCGTTCAATGTGCTAATTAGAAAATACATCAAATTAATTTAGTGGAACTATTTTAGTCCAATAATGTCAACTCTGCCTTTCGAATTCTTTGGTTACTTGTTGAAAATTAATTAACTTGGCTATCAAGGGATGTATTTGAAATTGTGATTTTTTTTTGTTTTCATTTAACGGGTCATACATGTTACGAACTTAAATAATTAGTCGAAACCAAATAATATTGAATATCGAATAATTATTAAAACAAACTATAACATTATTATGCAAATACATGATACAATATAGTTGACAAGTTAATCTGAGAATATGTATTACCTAACTATAATTAGTAGCAATCTTGAGTTCTTTTATTTGGTATAATCATCTTATATTTAAAATTCATCAGTCGAACTAATCCAAATTGTGAATATATAGCTAGCTTCAGAAATAACAAACGAAAAAAGTACTAAAAAGAAGAATATGAAGCAGAAAGAAGTTCTTACTCACATGTAGAAGTGGAGCCAGTATTTAAGATACAAATTTAGAATTTTTTTGAATTTATAAGTTTCAAATTTTGATTCCGGTTTGATGTACGATTGAATATTAATGCTATTGCTTTACTTTCATATGTAAATGCAAGGCCCGCTTAAGTAGACTGTACGAAAGACATTGAATATTAATGTCTTGACCAAAAATAGGTAGCAAAGAAAGAAAAAAGGAATTTTTAGTATATATATATATATATATATATATATATATTAGTTAAAAAAAAATATAATTTCCACAGTGTCATGTGTTTTGTGATGTTCATGATAGAAGGCGGATTAACCAAGCCAAGTCAGAAAAATATAATCTTTGCATTAAAACAAAAGTGGGAAGTGAAGAACTCTATAAGGGATATAATACAAATTTATATATATGGTAGACACAATTTTAAACTCGATAATGACATAGTCCGTAATGGACGTATTGATAAAGTCTATTGGATCAAATCGGACAATACATACTACAAATTTGAAGTTTGAACTATGTCATTTTCTATTTTACTTGCCTCTACGGGAATAAATTCTCTAAACAAGGTACCAATAAAATTCAAATTATATGAAAAAAACACCATTAAATGAAGTAACAATATAATTAATGTGTCTGAATTGCTTTAATTTTTAACATCATTAATTAACTCTTCAACACATCTAAACAATATGGTTAATTAGATTTAGAATAGTACTTAAAATTACGTGGTAATTAAAGAGAATATCCTTTGTTATGTTTTGTTGAAAGATGATAAAAGAAAGGGAAAATTGTACATAATAGCAAATATTTAAATCAAAATAAATTTTACAGCTATTGTTTCATTTATTTGTATTTTGCAGCAAATGTCACACGATTTTTGTCATTCGGTTGGGGCCCACACATTTAAAAAAATGTAAGATTTATTTTTATACAAATCCCTTCGCTGTCTTTTCTCTCCCATTTTCTTTCAATTTCTCCTAAAATCACTCTCCAAATAAGTTTTTTTTTAATCGGTTGGGGGCCACGCATTTCAAAAAACAGAAGATTTATTTTATACAAATCCCTTCGCTATCTTTTCTCTCCCAGTTTCTTTTAATTTCTCCTAAAATCTCTCCCAAAATCAGTTTTTTTTATAAATTATATATATATATATAGTTTCCACTAATACAATTTTTTTAATTATATACATTTTTTTAATTATAATATATAGTTCCACTAATACAGATTTTTAAATATATACATATTCCACGTGTGT